>CM049597.1:7355836-7373336 GCA_026979955.1 Megalurothrips usitatus | reverse complement strand
CCACGGGACTTGACAAAGAGTGAGAGTGAGTACGAACGATGACGTACGGTGACTTATGCTGACGTACACACGCGTAATGCCCGTTCGTTAGCACCAAAAGAAGAAGACCGCGAGGCTGGAAATATGTCCCTGCGTGCGAGAGCATCGGTGGACTTGGACTCCTTACGACTTCAAAAAAAAAAAACGGAGGAAAAATCTCCGCGGTTGTCAACACTACTGGAAAATACCCTTACTGAAAATCTTGCCCTGATGCCTTTTTTTTTTGCATCGCGCATAGAAACAATGTATTGCAGTAAACTGCTTCATCCTGAAAACCTCGGGACTGAAGAGATTTTCCTGGGATTCCATTTGCCTCATCTCTCTCTCTCTCTCTCTCTCTCTCTGTCTCTCTCCCTGGCCTCTATCTCTCCGTGCCGGGCCACACGACTGAGAGTAAGAGTGAAGACGATATCTCACCCCGCTGGGGAGGTCCTTTGTGTCAATGCACATTCCAGGGCCCGGGCCATCGGCCGCAGCGCGCGTGCCCAGGCCGTGCCCAGGCCGTGGTCCCGGGCGTGTCATTTCGATTTCGTTTGGGACGAGCAAACGGTGGAGTCATGCTCATACGGCTCTCCGTGAGGATCCTGAAGGGCCACCAAAGGGCCACCAAAGGGCCACCAAAGGGACATTGTTGTGTTACGCCCTTTATTATCCAATGTGTCCACTCAATTATACACGCGGAGCCGAGGCGGCGCGGTTCGGTTTCGATGCGGCTTGATTGGGAGGGGAGGAGGAGGAAGAGGCGGGGAGGGGGGAAGCATTCCGATGGGAAAGCGAAGTAGTGTCCGATCACCTCGTGAGTGCATTACGACATGAGGTCAGTGCGAAACGTGCGGCATCGGCATAACACCGTCACCGGCGGTAGCGCCTGGAGGGTAGGCAGGCCGGGCGCGCTGCGTGCGCGCGTGCCGTGCGGGCCGGCCTACCCCGGAGCTCGCAGGCGGCGGGCGGGGCGCGGCGAGCCGCTGCTCCTCTCGCGTTACACCACGCGACGCCCTGCGACACGGCCGCCGGCACGGCACTCTGCACTCCGGCACGCACACACACACACACACACGCAGAGGATTTATGGGGACGCGGCTCGCTGGTGTGAACCTTGGTGGGCCCCCGGCATTATAAGTTGTGGGTCCATCCGCCCGTCCACCGCGCGCAGCCGCTGCAGCCGCTGCAGCCGCTGCTGCACGCGCTGCGCTCAAAGAAAATCCCTCACGCGCATTTTCTTCCTCTCCTCCTCCTCCTCCTCCTCCTCCTCCTCCTCCTCCTCCTCCTCCTCATCTCCTCCTATCGCGTGCGGGGTGCGCTACGGTTTTGTTACGGATCGTAAATTCAAATGTCGCGCGCTGTATTTTCTGCCGCCACTCAGACCGCGCCGCGACGCGCTCAGCGCGAGGTGCGCGGGCACCTCTCCGGTGTCCCGGGGACCCGCAGCGCCGCGTGCAGAGAGAGAGAGAGAGAGAGAGAGAGAGAGAGAGAGAGAGAGAGAGAGAGAGAGAGAGAGAGAGAGAGAGAGAGAGAGAGAGAGATTCGCCTTCCGGATGTGGACCGCTTCAACGGGGGTCTTACGGCTCTCAGCGAGTCCTCGGCGTTTACTGCACGCGTTCCCGAGGGGGACGCTCCGTATTGCGAGCGAAGCTAGCCGCTGGCTAATGTAAAGTGATGCGGCGCGATGGGCGCAACGCCTCCCCGGGGGTGGAGAGTGGGGGTCAAGGAGGCGAAGTGGCAGCCTGTGTGCCCCCCCCCCCCTCCGCCTGTGTGGCGCTAGTGTCCCGCTTTCATTTGCACTCAAGGGCACCCCCGACTTTGCGGTCATAAAAGACAAGCAAATGATGACGGAGCGTCTCTGCTGCTGCTATGCTGCTGGTCGGCCCCCCAGGGGCTCGGCTCGGGCCGCGCGAGAATCGAATCATCAACAGCAGCAGTGGCAGCAGCTGCTGTGCGTGCGTGAGAGAGAGAGAGAGAGAGAGAGAGAGAGAGAGAGAGAGAGAGAGAGGGGGGCGAGACAGAAGAGGCGGGGGAGAGATACATGTCGCCAATGTCAATTAAAGACCCGCAAATAGAGCAACGAAAGTACATACACACCTCGGCCCCGTACACGGTCTGCGCACGGATGCCACACCTGGGCTGCCCGGCAGACACCCCTCGGCCGCGTCACCTCGCCGCGCCCCCGGGCTTGCCTCCCTGTGCACCCCCTGCGGCGGGGGGAGGAGGACAGACTCCGTGTGGCCGCTGTCTCTGTCCACCCCGCACAACAAGGAGAGGGGAGACGGCGAGAGAAAGTAATAACGGGTAATGAACGCGTGGTGTAGCTAATAAACGTTTTCCAATTGGGCGTCTCTCTCTCTCTCTCTCTCTCTCTCTCTCTCTCTCTCAATCACACACACACACACACACACACACACGCCGTAGGCACCACTGCCTACGTTTCTCGAAATACTCTTTTCGTCGCAGTCTTAACGTCGCTGTTGTGTGCACCGGAGCAGCGGCCTGCTGTGTGGGTGGGCGGCCCGCCAGGAGAGCCCAAGGACCCTCGAGGACCGTCCAGGACCCTCCAGGACACATGTCCTTGAACCCGGCGGCCGCGTGCCGTACCGTCGTCAGGAGTGGGTTCGAGTGGGGTCCGCGGGGGCCGGCGGCCGCGCGACACGGCACGACTTTCTCTGACTCAATAGCAATCGAGTGTCGGTGGGGCCGCGGGGCCGCGGGGCCGGGCGGGCGCGCATCGGTGCCACGATATGTCACGATATGGAGCTCCCCCGCCCCTCCGACCTCCCCGCCCTCACGGTCTTGACGTAACGCGTAACGAGACGCGCAGCGCTCCGCGGCGCTCCGGCCCTCCGGCCCGCCGGCCCTCCGACCCTGCGGTCCCAGCGGTCACAGCACCGCATCACTTTCACGTCGCCATCCATCGCCATTTCGGTCAGCAGCTTGTTACCTCCGGCCCTCCGACCCACCGGCCCTCCGCCTCCGGCCCCCGCCTCCGACCCTTCGGCTCTCCGACCCACTCCGACGCTCCGGACACTCCAACCGCTCACACCTGCAGCCCTCCGACCTTTCGCATCTCAGACACTCCGACCCTTAGACACCGCGACCCTCCATCCTGTCCGCTCTTAATGTATTTACTTATTGTTTTCCCTTGTGGTTGTGTGTGGGTGGGGTGGGTGCGTCTGAAAATCCATAGGTATGTTACACCCGCGTACGTTAGGCACTGCATGCGATGCGGCCACCATCCCACGTAAACCACGCGCGCACGCGCGTGTGTGTGTGTATGCTTCATCAGAGGGTTAAATGTCACACACAGACACACACGCGCGCACGCGCGAGCCCGGCGTAACGCCAACGTAACGCTGCAAGTTCCGGTGCATTGTGCAGGGCATCAGTGTGCGCGTGAGGTAACCGGGCAGTGCCTACTACCGCGGGCCCCGCTGCCGCCGCCGCCACTGCCGCCGCCGCCGCCGCCGCCGCCGCCCTGCCCATCCCGGACGGTGCCGTCTCCGCCGGCCTATTCAGAATGCAATGGGGCTTGGTATCAACACCATCGGTGCCGCCGCCGCCGCCGCCGCCGCCGCCACACGCTCCGCGCCGCGCGCGGCCGGCGAATAATCGGATAAAAAGAAACATCCTTGATTGAGGCGGAGAGATTGCAGCTGCGGCGCCCCGCCGCGCCCCGCCGCGCCCCGCAGGCCGTGGACTGCGACTGCTGACGCGGCGGTGTCGGCACTCTGCCTGAGGACTCGGGGGTCCTCTGCGGCACCGCGATTTGTGATTTCTTTTAAAAAATCAAAATGTGTGATTAAATCTGCAGGAGACACTAAATCGAACCTATTTTTACAAAAAAAAATAATAAAATAAATCGCTGTGTGCTGACGTATTTGCCTAACAGCGCGAACAGTCCTGGGGGTCCGCTTCAAACAGCAGCACTCTTTCTCCCGTTCCGCCCCCTGTCTTTCCCTGTCCCTCGCATGCACTCCCCTCCCCGAAGGCCCCTTTGGCCGTCACTTATTTTGCGAGAGGGAGGCAGACTCCCGGTGCCGAGGAGAAGGGAAAGGTACACACGTATACGTCGGGTGTGTTTGGCAGTCGGGCACGCGGCCGCCGCCGCCGCCGCCGCCGCCGCCGCCGCCGCCGCCGCCGCCGCCGCCGCCGCGCGGCTCGTTGTTTCGGTGGGGAGCGCCGATTTCACCTTGGCCTTGGTCCTGCTGCAGCGCGGCGTGGCGCAGCGCGAACCCACCGCTCCACCAACACCACCACCACAGCCGCCGCCCACCGCGGCCGGGCACCTGGCCCGATACCGATCTCGTGCCGGGGGTAACGATGTGACGGCCTGCAGGGGGGCGGGGCGGGGCGGGGCGGGGCGCGTGAGAATGTTGCCAGAGCCATGTCCCGGACGGGGCACGCACTCATCCGCCAGCCGCCAGGGTGTGTCCACCTTGTTTGTGAGCCCGAGCGAAGCGCGTCGATGTTCTTTATCCCGCCCCTCAACAGCGAAGAAAAGTTGTCATTGCCCTTTAGTTCTTAGTCGCTGTCACAGGTCTGTGACCAATTTGTATTGCGATCGATTCAGATTTCGAGGGTGACTCAGAGCTTGCGGAGATGGAATTTTTCCAAACACAAACAAACAATGGCATACGTAAAATTCGCAGACTTGATTTTCATCCGTACTGTGGGCACGCTGGGCGAGAGAAATTGAGAGAGTATATAGGCGGAGGGGGAGGGGAGGGTTTGAATCTTGACCTTTCCAACATCGACCGAATGCCTCTCCCTTCGTTTCTGCAAAATAGGATACGTCGTGTGTGTGTGTGTGTGAGTGTGTGTTTGTGTCAGCTCCAACAGGGAAAGTAAGCGCGACCATGCTGGGACGTACCCATGGGAGGGAGAGAGGGTGAGGGAGAGAGACAGAGAGGGAGAGAGAATGGCTGTCCAATACAACGGGGGCCCGTACCTCACTCGAGCAGAGAAAAGTGGTGTGTGTGTGTGTGTGTGTGTGTGTGTGTGTGTGGCCTGCGTCCCGAGGCCCGAATGTCACGCACATTGCATAACTGACATTTCATCCGAAACACACCGCGCACGGACATACGGAGTGACAAAGTCAAATTTGATAAAATACATGACAAATACATGTTGGCGTGGGGAGGAGTATGGCGTCGAGCAGCCCGAGGGGGTGCAGCGGCAGCCGCAGGTCGGAGCGCGGCACATGCAGCGGCGCAGCGGCGCAGCCGAGGGTGACGGCTGAGGCCAGTAGTTCAGTGCCGTGCCACGGCCGTGCCAGTCTGCTTCCCCCGGGGCCCGCGGGCAGCTGGAAGGCCTGGCAGCGGCTGGAGGCGCCTGGATAGGCAGCCGGAGGCAGCCGTGCCGTGCCAAGGCGAGGTGATGGGATGGGATGCGGCGCCGTGTCGCACACGCCCTCCCCCCTCTCCGGCCGCTCTGCCACCGCCTCGGCACGCCGCGCCGCGGTTTCGCGCGCTCATTTTCAAATCTATCCGGGTCAGTGTCGGAAAAATTGCCTGGCGTTTGTGTGCCGCTGTGGTGGTGGTGGTGGTGGCGGCGGCGGCGGCGGCGGCTCCGCGCTACCGACTGCAATTGCGGGTCAAAGTCAGGAAGCGCGGCTGAGAGAGGGAGAGAGACAGATAGACAAAGAGGGATGGTCAAAAACATTCGGGAAAGCTATTCAAGCACAATGCCCACGGTAAGCCAGTAAAAATATGTAAATGTGTTGCGGTTTCTTTTCGGTTTGCCTACGAGTCCCCGGCGGGTTGTCGCGAAGTGCCATTGCGGTGGTGGTGGTGGTGGTGGTGGTGGTGGTGGTGGCGGCGGCGGCGGCGCATACCCCGCCGGGTAGCAATGACCGCTCCGCCTGCAGCCGGCCGGCGGCGCACAGCCTCTGGCCGGCGCGTGGCCGCGTCGGGAGCGCCTCTCCAGGTAGGCAGCAGCGGCCTCGGCACGCCCCCGTGTCGCGCGGGACGGCCTACCCCGGTGCCCGCAGGCGTCCCGCTAACCGTCTGATGCCCACTCATCGAAAATTGCACAAGATCCTTGTAACGCAAAATTCCGTCAGAAAGATAGATGAGACACGCCCCATGTTCACGATGCTTCTGATTCTTCCTTGCTTGCCGCACAACCCTCATATGTCAAAGGCTCCCCCCCCCCCTCTCTCTCTCTCTCTCTCTCTCTCTCTCTCTCTCTCTCCCCTCCCTCCGTACCCGGACGCGGCACGTTTCTAACCGCGCGCGCACTGCTCATCGTCGTACCGATCGTTGTGGTCGTGGCCCCTCCTCCTCCTCCTCCTCCCCGCGGAGAAAGAGGTATGGAGGGGCCAAAAGAAAGGGAGAGAGATATGTAACGACGACGAGCGAGCGAGGAAGAGAGAGAGAGAGAGAGAGAGAGGGAGTGGGGAGAGTGCGACGACCGCAGCAACACACGGCAGCCGTACCGCATGTGAGGGCGACCTTCACAAGGTTGCCGGAACACGTCCCCCCTCCCCCCACCTCCCGGCATCCCGGCGCTGCAGGCCGGCCGGCCGCGTCGCCTGCACTGCTGCGCTCCCACAGCCACCCGACAGTCTTAACACCAGGACTATTCGCGCGGACACAGAGAGTGTGCGCGAAAATCACCGACTGAACTAACTGCACAGCGCCGGCGGCGGCAGAACGTGGCGCGAGGACGCCGTCGGGCTCAGACGAGGGCCTCACTCCGGCGAGCCGCTGCCCTGCCTCCCGGCGGGGAGCGCCTGCCGAGCGGCGGGTAGGCAGTCCCGCCGCGCACGGCCGTCCGGCGGGCCGGCGGGCCGGCCTACCCGCCGGGCGCCCCGCTGGGAGCGGAGGCAGGAGGGCGGCGGCGGGGCGGCGGGGCGGCGGGGACGGTGCAGCGTGCAGCGGGGAGTCCGGAGCCAACGACCTCCGGGGCTCCGCGCGGCACCGCCGGCTCCGGGCTCCGGGCTCCGCGGAGTCGGCACACTGCCGCCGCCGAACATTGGCATTTTTCTACGACCGCCAGCGAGGCTGCCGCCGCAGCCGCCGCCGCCGCCGCGCCGGTTTATCAAGCGGGATCGAGTGCGCGCGTAAACTTCCGGCCCGCTTCTGATCGAGCGGTGTGTTGTCTTTAAGTTATGATCGCCGCTGCGGCCGGGCCGCGCTCCTGCCGCCGCCGCCGCTGCCGCCGTCGCTGGAGGGTCGGTGTACCCGCGCCGCCGCTGGTTCGCCTGGCCGCCGATAGAGCGCAACCGGTCATTCGCGGAGGGGGGTTGGGGGGGGGGGGGATAGGTATGCATGCATACCTCCAAGTTCGTTTGCATTGCGCGCCGCGCTGGCATTGCACTGCTGGCCGGCTCCGGCAGACCCACGCGGCTCCGGCGGCGCCGTCGCCGAGGTACGCGGCCACAGCCGGAGGGTCCAGAGGGGGCCGGAGGGGGCCGGAGCGGGCCGGAGGAGGCCTCGGTGCATACTGCACTACGGCCGGGGCCCGGACCCCGGCCAGCGGGGGGCTCCGCGGGGAGCTCTGTGGGAAGCCTTCCTCCCCGTGCAACCTTGTGTAACCTTGTGCGAGGCATGCACGCCTCCCTAACGGCTTCTCCGAAAGTAATCACAAGTGTGCCGCCGTCATGTGTCCGCCACATACGACGGAGGGGCGGGGAGAATTGACGGCACGTCCAACCACGCTACCCGCAGATCAGAGAAGATTTCTTTCATTTCGGACGAGTTTTTTTTTAAAATATTTTTTTACACCCCGAGAGAGGGAAAAAAGATGGTGATCTCCGCGGGACAGCGCGCGGTAATGCGCCATAATAGTAAAAATAATAGTAATAATAACAAAAATAATGGTGGTGAAAAGGAAGGGGGATACGCTTTTAAAGTGTTTATCACCGCATCAGGGCGGCGGCGGCCGGCGGGACGGGCAGCCATCCATCTCCCCAGAGCCAGTTTCCAGTTTATCTTTTACTTCCAGCGATTAGCGTATACTGCTGGCAGCGGTGGCGGCAACAGCAGCGGCGGCGGCCTCTGCGTTTCGCGGCCAGAAGTAGCGACCACGATCTTCGCCATTATTTAAAAAAAAATTGGGGGTGGTGGTGGAAAGAGATATGAAGTAGGCAATCGAGTAAATCACAGAAATGAGACATTCAGCGATAACAATATGTTTCATTCCGGATAAGTTGTGTTCTCTCTCTCTCTCTCTCTCTCTCTCTCTCTCTCTCTCTCTCTCTCTCTCTCTCTCTCTCTCTCTCAGGGCCCATAAGACGCGCTGTGCCGGATGCGGGGGCTTGCCCTATAACCACGCCCGTAAACGACTCAATACACGACTCACACCCAAATCACTCATCGGACCGAGATGATCACGCCCGTGACGTCACTGAGGGGAGAGAGAGAGCGAGAGAGAGAGAGAGAGAGAGCGAGAGAGAGAGAGAGAGAGAGAGAGAGAGAGAGAGAGAGAGAGAGAGAGAGAGAGAGAGAGAGAGAGAGAGGGTGAGCTGAAAGGGCTCATCGCAGCCATCGCGGTGCATCGACAACGAACATATAATAAAGCCAGGGCTGCTCGGGCGGTCCCCCGGGCGGGGCCTGTGGGGCCCTGTGGTGCCCTGTGGGGCCCTGTGGGGCCCTGTGGTGCCCAGCTGCTGCTGGAGCACAACACCTTGCGTTACGTCAGCGGGTGCAATCGGAACCGCCGCCGCGTCGCCGTCGGGCCCGCGGGCCATCCGGGGGGGTGCGGGGGCCTCGGGGGGCTGCGGGGGCCCCGCGGCGACCGCACCACCGGGCTGCTGCTTGCCCTACCAAATCCTCCTCATAAGTCTCTTTTACTGCGCCACAACGACCCATCCCATACCAGACCGGAGAGGCCAGAGCCTGCCGCCGTATGGTCCTCACCTCAACGCGGCCAAGCAGCGAGCGCGGCCCCCAAAGTAGTGGGGTCCGAGAGGCCCCAGGGCGCGGGGTATAACAACAATATTCCAACGATGCGCGCGCGCACACACACGCACACACACACACACACACACACACGCGCGCGCGCTGTGATCGAAGCAAGCCGAGTGTGCGGCCGGGATGAGAGCGATCGGGAAGAAAGCAGAGGAGGAATCGTTAGCTCCGGGTCCTGCCGGGTCCTGCCGGGTCCTGCCGGGTCCTGCCGGGTCCTGCCGGGTACGCCGTCGGATTCATTATATTGGGCTCGCTGTGAGTTATTCCGCCGACCCTAACTTATAAATTCCACACTTTCTAACACAATAACAGAAAGCAATGGCAGCGCTGTGAGCCTCTCATGTAATGACGTCTGCCGCGCCGTGGGCTGCGGTCCGGGCTGCCGTGGGGGGGCTGCGGAGCTTCAAGTGCAAGGCGCATGCGAGGACGGGGGCGTGGGGGGGGGGGGGGGGGGTCAACAGTCGCGCCCCAAAGGTCACTTTCCATTTCACCGGGAAAAGGAGAGGAGAGGATGGGAGGTGGATGGATGGAGGAGATGAAAGTGAAAATAGGAGGACGCTCTCCGTAATTACGGGTTGGATCGGAGGCGCAGGTGAACTAGGCTAGGTCGCGTTTAATTCGTTGTAAGCGGTGATGCAACCGTGGACGGGCGGCGGGGCGGGCCGGGGGGCGGGCCTGAGTCGGCCGGAGCCAGCCGGAGCCACACAGAAACGTGGCCCTGCAGGACTCTGTACGCTGTACGCGCGCACTTTCAACACATTCAGTACATGTTTACGAGCCTCGCTCTGCGTCATACTCGTTTTTTTCTGTTTTTTTTTAGGCACGGAGTGAAACGGAGTTTTTTTTTAGACTTTTTTTTTTTCTATGAAGCAAGTACTCTTATGGTAAAATCGAAACGACATAAAATTTCAAAAATCTGTCTTACAAAATTGTGCGTATCATTGCCACAAAGACGTCTGTCAAGTTTTCACATTCGGAAAACATCGCAAACTCGCAAAAAAACGTTTTGAAATTCAGCTTTCTCACTCCACCCACATTGGAGAGAAAGGGATGGAGCTAGCCTGGTTCGGCTTGGGCTGTCCCGTCATCTCTCCTTTTCCATTCCACGGAAGAAAGCATGTTCCTCCTTTTTAGTGAAGCAGCCTTCATTGTTGATGTGCCGAGCCGAGCCGGGGCAGGCCGGCGCCGGCGCTACAAGAGTGTCGACCCTAGTTTGGAACCGCTTCGAGGGACCCTAGAGTACGCACAACGCGGCAAGAGGCGCAACCCTCACAGAGCGAAGCCCGGTAGCATTGTAGATGGCTCGAGCCACACCGAGGAGTCAGCGGTACCGGTGCGACCGCCTCGCAGGAGAGCTAGGCCCGCGCGTGAGAATGTGAGCGGTCCGCTGCCTTCAACTCTAAAACTAGCCTTTTCACTCGAAATAAATGCCACGCCAAAACTTATGCGAGGCCCAAACGAAGTCCTCATACCTTAAATTCTTCAATTAAGAAACGACTGAAATTAAATTTGAATCGAATTTAAATTAAAAGTAAATAAATTGAAACTAAATTTAGATCAAATTTGAACTCAATTTGAATGAAAATTAAATTTCACTTGACTCAAATTTTAATAAAACTTAAATCAAATTTAAATGTAAATTTAAACTACACTTTAATTTAATTCCGTACACTCCGGGACTACCAGTATCTCACGAAGTGGGATAGTATTTTTTTTTTTGCTCGAACTGTACGTCCTCTTGTCGCCTTTGTCATTATTGGCCGAGTTCCATGCCTAACGCTGGATGGTGTCTCCATTACGGTTCGCGGACACACGAAAATGCAGAGCCACCGGTGGGATTTGAACCACTGACCTGCCGCGCGTTAATCGGCCCGCTATCCCACGCGGCCACCAAGCCACCCGCGATAGATGACCGCGCACCACCGATACAATGCGTGCGGTGGTTTTCAACGCATTCTAACCGACGGGCCACTCCTTCATCGCACCGCCGGCCGCGACGCCCACCTAATAGCTTTATTATTTGACTCGCGCTGTCGCCGCCGCCCTGCTCGACTCGGCGCCCCGCCGCCAGGGGGCAGCAGCGCGGGGCAGCGGGCGGCGCGCGTGCGGAAAGCAGCGAGACACGTGAACATAAATTACCCGACGCGATTTATTCAATTACGTGCGTGTATCGGGGGGTATCGGGGCGAACTTGACAAATTATTCCTCTTCGCAACGCCTCGCCACGCCGCCGCCACGCCGCCGCCACGCCGCCGCCACGCCGCGCCGCTCGATGAGTTATCTGCCCGAACGAGATGCAGAGATCCGTGCAGGAGGTGGTGGCGGGGCGTCGGCGCCGGTCCGGCCGGACAGGGTCCGCGGTGATATACAGCCAGCCGCAGCGCCCGCGGGGGCACCGGCACCGGCGGGCACCGGCCGGCACCTAACCTACCCTCACTCGGCTAACTTAGCCCCACCCTAACCACCCTCACCCGCCCTCACACAACTACACCCAGAAATAAAGTGCGGGTGCCGCGGGCGGCAGCGCACTAGGTAACCGTGCTCGGGTTCCGCAGTGGAGCGGGATGTACTTCTTGTGTGAGGGTTGCGCAAACATATTCTTATTTGTGCAAAAGAAGCACCGGCATCGCGGACACAGCGGCGCGGCGACATCGGGCACGTGTGATCGTCGCGATCCCATCTCTCCCCCTCCTCTCTCTCCCTTCCTCCTCTCCCTCTCTCTCTCTCTCTCTCTCTCTCTCTCTCTCTCTCTCTCTCTCTCTCCCTCTCTGCATTTCTGCCGCACGCGCGCCTTGCGCAACGCTGCTCTGCCTGGTGCAGCGGCAGGAGGCCCGCGCGCCCTCTAGGGGTGCGTCCGCTTGCACAACAAGGGGTGCGTCTGCCTGCCCAGCGGGAGGGGCGCGCGCCGTCCGCCCCCTCTCGGCACCACCCGGGTGCACCCCTCCCCCTCCCCTCCGCGGCGGTGTCGCAAAGTGTTGCATTCGGCGGGCCTCTATGGGAGGTCTTGCGGTCCCACCCGGCATCCATAAGGGGTAGAAGTGCGACACGAAATTCATGACCGTTCATGATGATACCAAGCCGGCCTAGCGATCACCCGTAAACACACTGCAACGTACAGATACATTTTAATTATCATCGAAATGTCAAGAACGTTGCACTCCTTTTTTTTTTAGAAGTATGATCAAAGTATGGGGCGCCTATACAGGATCCATATAAAAGAAGCGTCGTTGGCTGTAGCGCCTCCGCTTTGTTTTGGGAACGGGATTTTTTTTTCGCGTGCGCAGGATTTATTTTTTAAACTAACAAGGGTGACCGAAAGGGTCCCAGTTGTGTGCCGCGGCAGCATTGGGGGGGATCGGGTGAGACTGGTGCAACCCGCGCGTCCCGTTTGGCAACGCGCGGCCGCCGCGGCGCTGCATCAACACCTCAATCCGATCCGACGCGACGCACTCGGATTTGTCTGTGTCGCGCGCCGCCCGGCCGCGGTGTCGGCGCGTGTGTGTCGGCGCGTGTGTGTGCCGTGCGCCGCCCGTGTCGCAAGGCGCCCGCCAGCCACGCCACGCCCGGCCACGCCCCAAATCGGCGCGGGGGGCGTCATCAGCTGACTGATGGCGTTCATGACCGGCAGCAGGGCCGTGAGCAGCGGCGACGGTAGCGCCGCCAGCGGTGCGCCCCGTCATTAGCGGCGCACGGCACGCCAACAAGAGCAGGCAAATGGCCCCTCGCCGCGATTGGTGCAGGACGTTGCGTCGTCGCCGCGACACACAAAACCTCGAGGCGCGCGCTCCCTGCTGATCATATGTCCTCACGTCGGGGAGCAACGACGCGAGAGGTGTGCCTCTGTGTGTGTGTGTGTGTGTGTGTGTGTGTGTGTACAGCTTCAAGATAAAAGGGTCTCCTGTGCGAACTGTACCACGAAACTACGGTTAAACATTAGGTTTTTTTTTGTGGAGCAAACTAGTTGGAGAAAACTACAGTTTGTGGGATAAACTACAGTTTGCGGAGAAAACTAGAGTTCGTGAAGGAAACTACAGTTTGTTGAGGAAATTACAGTTCCACTGGATAAGAAAAAAGAACACGTCACGTGTCGACCATTTGCAGGGATATTTTTTAGTAATTCATTTTCCCAAATTGTTTTTGTGCACGGCGCAGTGGATGGTGTATTGGCCTGCGTTATCTCGGGCCGGGGCCGTCGGACGCCCGCAGCGCTGCTGGGGGCGGACTCCAAGCGGAGGGACGCCGCGGACGGAGGCGCGGATTCATTAATTACGACAGCGACGCTCGCTGTTCCAGGCTGTTCGCGCCGCTTGCCAACAGGGGCCCCGCGGTGCGCCACGCCGACATGTGCCACCAGTCCTCTCATTATTATTATTATTATTTTCATCATGATTATTTTTATTTTATCAAGAAGCCCGTCGTCGTCGACATTGTCGCGCCCACTGGAAAAATACGACGGCACGAAGGTCCGCCAAGAGGACGACATAGTGGAGCGCATAGTAGCAGGGCCAGGGAGGGGACCAGGAGGTAGAGAGGGGGGGGGGGTATTGTCTTTCTGTTGGCACCGGAGTTACCTTGGCAGCGTGATGCCCCGGCCGTGCCCAACGCGCGACCTGGAGCACCTCTCTCCCTCCCTCCCCTCTCTCTCTCTCTCTCTCTCTCT
This sequence comes from Megalurothrips usitatus, assembly GCA_026979955.1. NCBI lineage: Eukaryota > Metazoa > Arthropoda > Insecta > Thysanoptera > Thripidae > Megalurothrips > Megalurothrips usitatus. Next base: position 7,359,734 of record CM049597.1, on the reverse strand, counting down.
CTCTCTCTCTCTCTCGCTCGGGTGACGAAGTAGGAACGCGGGCCCATGCAGAGGCCGCCCCGCTGGCCGGCATAAGGTCGCTGCCCCCGTCCGGTTGCCACCGCCGCCGCCGCGAGGCGCTGCCGTCGTCATTATGTGGAGCATGTCGCGGGTTCGAATACCCGCCGTCGCCGCGGCCTCGCTGGGGGGCTGCGCGGGGCCTCGCGGGGCATCGCGGGGCGGCCGCTGACGAATAGCCTGCATCGGGCCGATACCGTGCCGGGCGCCGGCCGGAGCCGCGGAGCCCCGCAATTGTGTGGGAGAAAGCCGCGTCCGCGGTGGCCGGCGGGGCCCCGCCTGCAACATTTTCCACGAATGACGGTCGGGTCGGAAGGGGTCAATCGAAGTGCAGTAATTCCCCCGTCCGGCTCGGCTGCCGCCCGGCTGCCGTTGGGCTTCACAATGCCTCGCTGCCTCGCTTCCACACTGACCGCACTGACCGGAAGCGGCGAGGGTGCGTTCAGGAGGAGAGCGCGGCGGCGGCGGCGGCGAGCTCATCGCCTTGTGACGGCACCGCATCGTATCGCATCGCACAATGCTAGATGAAGTCGTTCGCCGCTAGAGGGCGCAGCGGCGGCGGCGGCCGGCAGGAAATGGCAGCACGTTCACACGGATCACAAACTAAAACACGGTCGGGATGGGCTGCCATTACACAACGCCCTGCGGCCCCGCAGCGGGCGGCGCGCGTTCTCAAGGTCGGTTCAGTTGTGAGGGTGCGGCAGCCCGCAACCCCATCGGAGGACTCGAAAAAAAAACAAAAGATTTTTGCAATGAAAATAAAAATTGTTTTGAAAAAAAAAACGAATGATGACGTTGTTTATTTTTGTGAGAATCGGTGAGGTCGATGCAGTAGCAGATCCTACAGGGCGCAGCCAGCCGCCGACACGACCGCGCGGTCACGTGGGCAGCAGAAACCAATCAGGGCCCGGCGCTGCCCGCGCCGCCGCCGCCCAGATTATTGGCAGCGCGGGGCCCGCTAGCGCAGCTGTGGTGCGAATAAGCAATCAGTAAGGTACGTGACGGTCGCCCCGTAACGGCGCAGGTCCACAGCGGCCGCTATGGTTTGCATGGCGCGGCGCGTTTGATGCATTTCCCGCGCAATTTGTGCGGGCGCTCTGAGCGCACTTCCCTTACTGACCCCGTGCGTGCGCCGAGCTGGTCGAGCGGCGCCGCGGGCCTCACGGCACTCATCGGGAGGAGCTGTTGTTGTTGGCGTCAGTGTCCCTGGTGTAACGGTATGAGGCGGCCGTATGCAGGGGGAGAAACTGTAAAATAATTAATGTTGCCTCACGTACCCGTACCTGAGCCGAGCGGAACACCTTTGGAATCCGCAGTGCGGCCGTGCCCGTGCCTGCGCGGCGCACAGCAGCCCAAGGTCGTGACATACACACCGCCGCACCGAATTCCGACTTAATTTATCGAATTTAGCCGTATGACCACCGCCGGATTACATTCAACAAAGTGGTCTTGCCACACCACGAAAAAAAAAAGGAACAAAAACACGAAAAAAGTAATAATATTGCGACCGCGGTATGCAGCTGTTGTATTTTCAGGGGCGAACCCTTGCGGGGGATGCGTATACGCGAGTTCCTTGACCCGGCGAGGTGTGTTGTTTCGTTAACCGCGCACGCACAGGGCCGGCCGGGGCCGGGCGGGGCCGGGAGGGGCCGCAGAGTCCTCACCTCACCGGGGAGATTTATTTGCGGTCAGTCATTAGCGAATAGCGCACAGCGCCTCACAAACCAGAAACAGACACCAGCCCGCTACAAAGTATCCGAGCGTGCGTGCATATCTGTGTGTGCGTGTGTGTGTGTGTGTGTGTGTGTTAAGGTAAGGCCGTTATGCTAATTATGATATCGCATGTGATGTGGCCGGCGCCACGCTGCGTCTCGCAAGGCCCTGGAAGCGACGACGCTCGTCGCACCGCGAGATTTATTTCTGGGCGACGGGCACCCTGCCCGGAGAAATTTTCAAAGAAAAACAGAAAACGAACAGAGGAACATACACACAATTTTTAAAAAAATCATTCGGCACGCTTGACAATACACTGCGTTCCGGTGTATAGATATACCCTTTTTTCCACAAACATATTTTCCGCAAACATTTTAGACTGCTAGCCGCTGGTGCCTTTTTTCCCCCCGTCTCTGTTCTATCTTCTCTCTTTCTCTATTACAAAATAAAACTGTCGAGGCCGGAAAAGCCGGGGCACCGCCTTGTCGGCCGCGGAGCATTACGGCTGCCGCCGCAGCAGCCGGCCACTTCAGGAAGGCGGAGTGGGAGGCAATCCAGCATAGAAATGGCAAGATCGGGAGCAGAAATGCTCTCCAGATTCGTCGGGATTAGAAAGTGGAGGCGTGTCCCGTCTGGTTCCCCTCCTGTTGGGTCAGCAGAGACAATAGAGGTTTGCTCTGTTTACACGGGCCTGCAGCGCTCCTCTGGCCCGCAGCCGCAGCCGCAGCCGCAGCCGCAGCAGCCGCAGCCGCGGCCGCCACCGCCACCGCCCTGCTTTTGCATCACAAAAAGTTTTCAACTCTGTCCCGTTTGGCACGGGGTCGAAAGGTCTTCTCGGCGGCGGCGCGGCGGCGGCGGCGCGGTGTCGTAAGGGAAGTAGTGTTCATTGGGGGGTTTCCGTGAAAATGTTAACACCGCCGCGTCGTGCCGCGGCTGCCGCGGCGCCCCGCTGTCCACGATCCACGTAACGCCCTCCCACCTGGGGGAGGGGAGGGGGCCCCTCTCTGCGTGATACCCCGCACGCCGCGCACAGCCGCTGTCCAATCTTCTCGGAATCCAATTTTTTGGATAATTCGCCGATCCGGCGGTGGCGGTCGGCCCGACTCTGCTCGGCGCCGCGGCGCTGGCCCCGGCTTGACCCGCGCGCCGCAGCGGGGCTCCGCTCGTCTCGTCAACGCGGTGCCGCAAACCGATCCTCCCCGGCTCACGTCCGCCCGCCCGGCGGCCCCGGCGGCCCCGGCCCGGCTCGCCGAGGCATTTTCGCGGTTTGGCCTGCGCTGCGCTGGCTGCGGGCTGCGGGGCCGGCCGTGCGTACCGGAGGATGTACCGTTTAAGAACCGTCACGACCTTGGCCGCCTGCGATGGCTGACGCCGCCGCCGCCGCCGCCGCCGCGTGAACAGGGCAGGCAGCCGCGGGAGCCGCGCCGGATCGGGAGGTGAGCTCACGTGGAGAGAAAACGACGGGGCCGGGCCCGTCCTCACGACGGCGCCGTGCGGGGTAGGCCGCCCGCAGCACGCTCGCAGCCCGCCAGGGTGCCAGGCGTGCAGCGGGGCGTGCGCCGCGAGCGGAGATCCGATTCCGGGTTCCCCCAAAGGAGATGGTGAGCGTGCAGGCGGGGAATGCCGCGGCGATGCTGCTGCTGCTGCGGCGGCGGCGGCGGCGGCAGCCCCCCGCGGGACAGCGCTGACCTGGATGCGCGCCCCGCAGCGGCGGCGCAGCGGCGTCGCAGCGTCCCCCGCCATTGTTCCCCTTATGAGCACACGCAGTGCATGCATGCTTACATGCGCCCCTTTGTCGGAGGGGGCTTCTGCACGGCCTGCTTGTCGTGGGGCGCGCTCGCCCCGTGCTGCGCCGCTGCGCCGCTGCGGCCCCCGCGCGCCCCCCGCGTGCCGTCGTCGGCCCTCTTGGACCCGCGCCACGCCGCGCGGTCCCGTTGGACGTCGGACCCCGCGGCCCACCGCGGCCACGGAGGAAGGCTCGCCGCGGTTGTCCACCCAGACAATAGCGCGGCCACCGCTCCAAGCGGCGCCAAGCGGCGCCAAGCGGCGCCAAGGGGCGCCAAGTGGCGCCAAGCGGTCAGCGAAGCGGCTGGCGAAGCGTTTTGACAAGTGCGCCGCAGCGGGAAGA
>CM049597.1:7288336-7350836 GCA_026979955.1 Megalurothrips usitatus | reverse complement strand
TTTTGGAGCAACAGAAACACCAACCTAGTGCCGAGTGTTTTGGGCGCCTCATGTGCACAATTGACCGAAAAGATTCGTAAATTTCCCTACATTTCAAGTCGTCGTTATGTCCCACTAGCCGAACACAACGTAATATGTACATCAATTAGAACGCCATGACTTCCGCGCAAGTCGCGGCGGCTTCGGCTTCCCGTCAACGAGACAGGAAATCATAGCTTCCAGCCCGGCGGCGGCACACACACACACACACACGCAGCGCACCCCCACACGGACCCGCGGCTGCACACAGCCTCCTAGTTAACGAACGGCCGCCCGGTCACGCGATACCGCCGCGGCGCCGCGCACAACACGAAAATGCCGCGCGGTGACGTAACGGCTCGTGAGTGGACACGGCCTTGCCCTAATTATCGGGAGGAGAAGAAGAAGAAGAAGTACTGCGGCGCTGCGGCGGTGAGAGGCGCACGCCGCGGGTTCAAATACCCGTCGTGCCCCGCTCTTTAGGGGCCAATCGTCACGCTAACAAAACTAATGGTCCGGACCCCCACCCCCCACCCGTCACGCGTCGTAGTAAATCGATTGGGAATAAAAAAAATAATAATAAAGAAATAAGGAACGAGAGGTGCATTTACTTGAGCACAGCAGCTCGCGCGCGCGTGTGTGCCTCGATGTATTATTAATGACTTTACTTCGACATTTACGCGGCCGTTGTGTAACAGGTTACGTTTTGGGTGGCGCCGCACTTGTTGTTGTTGCAAAGGATTGAATAATGGACGGCAGCCTGACGTGGCGGCGACGTCTCGTGACCTGTCAGTGACCTGTCAGCGGCCAGTCAGTGACCGGTCAGTGACCACAGCAGAGGGTGCGGCCGAGCGTATGGCGCCTGCGGGGGTAGCCCCGCCGGCACGGCACGCGTGCATTGGGTTGCCTACCCGGCGGGCGGCAGACACACAGGCCGTACGTCAGCGTGCCGCACGGAGAGGGGGCGTGCGCCGCTCACATCAGGAGATCGGCGAATACCTCCCTGGGAATGCCCTATTTCGCGCGGTCAAGCAGCCTTCTCTCCTTCTCTGTCCCTCTCGGCCTCTCTCCCTCTCGCTCTCTTTCTCTATCGGCTTGTAATCAGCGAGCGAGAGAGACGGAGAGAGTGTATCCATTAGTAACACGAGGTCTTGCCTGTTCGGTTCGCGTTTTACACGTTTGCGCTGGCTGGCCGCGTGCGTTGCGCAGCGGGAGCCGCTGGGCTGCGTCCGGGGTGGCTCCCTGCAGGACTGTGCGGCTGTCGTGAGAATAACCGAACGCGCGGTTACAGGCATAACAACCGAAAAACTGGCATCTAACCCGTTTCTGAAAATAACCAGTTATTTTCCCAGTGCATTTGTTTGAACGCGTGTGTTGTTCTTGAGTTTTCCTAAAACCGTAGGAAGCCAGTTAACCGGTCGTTCCTCGGACAATAGCCCCACGCATCGGTTATTAAAAGAACCGAATGCAGTAACCGGTTGACCGCACAGCTCTGTCGCAGGCACTGTCCGACTGCGGGCGCGGGGTGGAGAGGGAGTGAGAGGGCGCGCGGGGGGAGTGCGGGGGGCAGAGTGAGAGGGGAGAGGGCGCGCGGGGTGCGCGGCGCGTCCCGGAGACAGCCCGCAGGACGGGCCGAGGCGGGCCGCGCGCGATTTATGAATATTCCCGCCCCGTCTAATGAGTCTTGCAGGCCGCGGAGCGGGGCGCGGAGCGGGGCGCCGAGGGGGCACGAAGGAAGGGGGCCCCCGCGGGGGGCTCGTCGGCCGTCGCCTCCGGTGTGACGGCTGCTACTTTGTATCTGACGCCCCCCCCCCCCCCACACACACCTCCCCGTCAACACCCCCGGCGAAGTGCCACAAAAAAAAAGTCTTCCCCGGCGCGGATCAGGGTGGGAAGACTCCGAGGACGCCCAGGGATAAGGTTCGGTTGCTGCCGAGGTTCGAGTCCCCCAGTTGTCCTTACTTCCACAATTATCGGATAGAGAGAGAGAGAGAGAGAGAGAGGGAGAGAGAGAGAGGGAGAGAGAGGGAGAGGGAGAGAGAGAGAGAGAGAGAGGGGGGGTCCTTGGAGTCGGATGTCCTGGGGCCCTTTGGCGCCCTTCGCCTTGGGGTCCGCCGCGCACCGCAGCAGGGCCCGCCACGCCCCGCCACGCCCCCTACCGTCGCACGTAAACACAGTTTTTCGACAGTTAGGCGGCAATGGTAATGACATCATCTTCATTTCATTTCTGGAATCGGTGTGTGCCACGCCTCCGCCGCCGCCGCCGCTTCCCATTCTCTTTCACCAGGGCGACAAATTGGTGAGAGGGCTTCATCGCCTCTGCCCTTCCCTCTTCTCTTTACTCTGCCAAAGTGTAGTGGAATGTGTACGTATGTGAATGTAGTGGAAGCGGAATGAGAAGTGAAAATGAGTTGACAATGAGGAGCTCCACGGGCGGCGTCCCGCGTCCCTTCGCCTCGCAGGACGCCCCTCGTTGCGCCGGGCGGCCGGGGCCCTGGCGGGGGTGCAGCCAGGCAGGCGGCTTATCGCATATACGGGATCTCGAGCTCCGATTCGATATCTCGCTCGGCGCGCGCGCGCCGCTGCCCCGGCGTAACTGAAACCCCGCCCGGCCGTGCACAGTACGCGTTAATCAAGCCCAAGGCTGCGGTAGGGGTTAATGCTAATGTCAAGGCTACGCTGTGGCCACTCCGCGCGCATGTGTGTTTTCATGTGTGTGTGTGTGTTAACCACATTTTTCCACGGTACTGTATACCCTTCGTTACACCGTGTTATTCGTGTTGCCTTTCGTCTGCTTGCTTATCGCTTGCGGTGCGGGCCGGTGACCTCGGCAGTGCTCTACATGTACTAATAATAAATATGTAAGTGCGTAAACCGCACACGAACATGACGGGTTCTGCATTCCCAATGACGTCGTGTCAACCCGTGCCAAGCCGAGTGATCGGCCACCAACCCGCGTGCCTGACTGTCTGTGTGTAAAAACATATCGGCGGGCTTAACGACTGGCGTACGAAAGCGCGCGCGCGCGCGCTCACACACACACACACACACACACATGCTGGATGGTCGCGCGACAATTGAAGACGACGCGTTTTCTTTTCGTTTTCTTTTTACAACGTTGTCAGCCCGACGCCATTTAATTAAGAAAGCCACCACGCTGCGGCCACTTTCGCACAGCCACCCGGCGGCGTCGGCGGCGGCCTAACCTCCGACCCAGGAGACGGCGAGGACGCGGTGGCGGCGGCGGCGGCGGCGGCGGTAGCGGTAGCGGCCCGCAGCCCTGCATGCGCGGCACGCATTTCGCATTTAGAGCTCCGCTGCTGTCTCTAGTGGTAACGAACGAGCGAAAATTAACGACTCATAAATTGAGCGAAGCCCGGCCCGCGCAGGTTGCCGCGGCGGCGCGGTTACAGATTCAGCGGCGGCGGCGGCGGACCTGTGCGACGCGGCGGCTCCCGGACCGCGGCGGCGGCGCGGCGGCGGCGGGCCTCAGGTGCGCATAGAGCATCCCGTCCCGTTTCTCTTTCGAGGTCTCCAATACACACACACACTCACAGTCAGTCGGTGTGCAGTACAGTACTTGGCGCGCGCAGGCTATGATAAACGAGCCAGCCGTTGCCGCTGCCGGGCCCCACATTTCCTGTCAACCTTTATTCCGAGACGACGCTTGCCTGGCCGGGCCCGCCTGGTAATGAACTTGGCCCAATTGTTTGTGGAGAGCTCTCTCACTCACACTCACTGTCGCGGGCGCGGTGCTCCGCGGCTCCGCGGCGGAGGGCAGTGGCCTCAAGTAGCTCGCCCCTCCTTCTCCTCCTCCTCCTCCTCCTCCTCCTCCTCCTCCTGCCTCCCGACGTGGTGGTCGCCCCGGTCGCCCTATGCGGGTCGGCCCCAGGACGGACGGGCGGGGAGGGGCCGGGCGCAGATCGGAAACGGCAACCAAATATATTTCGTCCCGCCCCGCCCCGCTCCGCCCCGCCGCGCCCGGGCCCTGCTCACGGCCGCTGGACTCGCCCATTCCGCCGCCGCCGCCACGCCCCTCGGACTTCCTACGGTCGGTTCCTGCGCGCTGGCGGGCGGCATTTATACCTTCAGGCAGCTATTTCGTGTGTGTGTGTGTGTGTGTGTGTGTGTGTGTGTGTGCGTCCCAGAGTGAGTGAGTGTTTGGCGGCGAAAGTGAAATACCGAATATCGCACCGATGTATCGCATTGCACGAGTGTGTGTGTGTGTGTGTGTGTGCGGCCCACTTTGGGCAGGCTGAGGCCCCCGTAGGCCCCTGGCGGTCCCTGGCCGCCCCTATGCCGGCCGCCGGCTGCCCGGCCCGGCCCCGCGGGCCCCGCGGGCCCCGCCGCCGCCGCGCACATGTACCGCCTCGGGAGGAGGGGAGGCCCGCCGGCCACCGCTGAAAGTCAAGTGCACGGCCACGTCGTGTGCGGTGCGGCGCGGTGCGGCGCGGTGCGGTGTGAGGCCTGCGGCCAAAAGAAAACGACATCCACGACGCCCCAAATTAATATTGATTCTTATTCCTTTTTATTATTTTTTTTTCTCCGTCGGTGAAGTACAGTACTGTACTGCTCGCGGCCGGGTGACTCACGCCGCCGCACACTGTTAAAACTTCAGTCGAATTTTGAAACGAAAGATTGTTTGATTAATTGGGAACTGAAGAACTTTTCACGTCCCATTCTTTGTTTCAGAACGAAATATACCAGATATCTGCTGGTTGATTTCGAAGAAAACAGGGTGGGTGGCCGAAATTCGTTGTCGAATATCGTTACCGTATTTAACAAAGACTTCTCGATTAATTAGTTCTAATGGGAAAGTCGATTTGCAACGATAAAATTTTACAATGCATTGTGATTTTCGCCCGGCCGTTCATAAACGTTGCCAGTATTTATTGCCAGAGTAACCAACACCAACAGTTAAATACTTGCAAAGAAAAACTGCGTCATTGTATTATTTATTTCTGAAGTTTTCTCTGCAATACAAAGTGCGTTTCTTCGTAGCTTTTATAAGTGCTCACCAACCACTCTCCACTTTACTCACTGTCTACGTGGTGAGATATTCTATCAAGCCGAAAGAAGTTATAATCAGATTTCTCTTCGTCTCTCTCTCTCTATCTACCTCTCTTTCTCTCTCTCTCTACCTCTCTCTCTCTCTCATCCTCTCGCCTTTTATGATTTTTTCGGCGCGTTTCTCGCCTTCTCATCGGGGGGCATTATCCATTTACAGTGCAGAAAACGGCGTGAAACAAGCCCCCCGCGCTGCCTGCCTGCCGCTGCCTGCCGCTGCCCGCCCGCCCGACTCGCGGGAAGGGGCCGCGGTATAAAAGTGCTGAGTAAAACAAGCCGCTGGTCCTTGACCCTGCGAGGGAGGCCCGGGCCGGCGCTGCGCTGCCGAGACTTATGTCCGGTCATCCCGCCCCGCTGTGCCCCGCTGTGCCCCGCTGTGGCCGCGTCCGGCCCGCCAACTCCGACGCCGAAAAGCCGCGGACGGGACAGGAAATTCTCTTGATCCGACAACGGGGCTCGGCCGGCCGGTCCCGGGCGGAGGCAGCGGCGGCAGCGGCGGCAGCGGCGGCAGCGGCCTCCCGCAGTCCTGCACCCGACCACGGCCACGGCCGCGGAGAGGCAGCCAGCGGTGGGAGGGGCGGATCGAGCGCCTGAAGAGCGGCCTATGCGAGCTCCTATACGAGCGCCTGAGAGCCCCTATAGGCGAGGCCGACCGTGCTCCCACCCCCGACACCGCAGGCGGCAGACCGCCGGCGTACGGGCCGAACAGAGACTCCTCGCTTCACTTCCGATCGGGCTGCGATGAGAAGAACTACAAACAGGCAAATACAGAACGCAGAAAATTATTGAAGCAGGACTCTGGTGCGACGCCGAGCCCACCAGCACCTCCCGCAGCGGGTTGTTGTCATTTCTATTATCACCGCAACGTCGTTGTCGCCATCACGATTGGGCCCACGACGTCGGCAAGCTTGTCGCCGGGAGCGGTCATGTCCAGGCCGGCCTTCGGTGGCCTCGGCCTTGCAACATTGTGCATGACAACCTTCGGGCGGCCCGCGACGACACGTCCCGCAGGCCCAGCAGGCCGCAGGACCCGCGGACCTCGGCCTCGCTATCTTGTTCGTCGTGTCCGTGTCGGTGGAACTCCAGCAGAGCGTGTTGTGGGAAAACTTACACATACCCCTTCCCGCCCCCCCCCCCCCAAAAAAATATATGTTGATAGGTTAACCCGGACAAAAACGGAGCAAAGTGCGACATGCGGGGGACGTATTTGAGGAATTTATATACGCGGCTCTCTGTATGGTGGTCTCCTATCTGGCTGTCAGACTGTCGTGTGTGTGTGTGTGTGAGTGTAATGAAAACCTATCTGATGGTGAGCTGCTGCACGGCGCTGTGAGCCGCTGCGTTACGGCGGTCTGCCGGAGTCCTCATTTCACATCGCACTCTCGCCGCCGCCGCCGCCGCGGCAGTACGCGACGCGCCCAACGAGTACCCGGGTACCCGGGTGAACGACCGGCGCGCCGCCACTCGGCGATGTAGGTGCCCCGGGTGCCCCAGGTGCCCCAGGTGCCCCAGGTTCCCCAGGTGCCTCAGGTGCCCCAGGTGCCCCAGGTGCCCCAGGTGCCCCAGGTTCCCTGCCCGGGTGTCCCCGGAGCGCCGCGGCCAGCACGTGGAGGACGATCGAGAACCAAAGAGCCGTCCGAAGAACGAACCCTGGCTCGAACGTTAGAGGTGCAGCGCGGCACACACGCTGCCGTGGCTCGGTGGCCGTGCGGTTTCGTCGACTGATCGGCGGCCGGCAGGTCATAGGTTCGACTGCCCCGGATGTGTCGATTCTTTTTCCAGTGACTCTGCTCGAAGTACATTCATTGGCTTAAAAACGAGGAAGTAAAAAAAAAACTCGGCTTAACAAGAATGATAAATAATAAAAATGCATCAAAATCATGGACATTGGAGAAACGGTCTTACGTAGCGCCGGACGGAGAGTACGAGGCGTACGCGTGATTTAGACCGAAATACCTGGGACGAGTTGTGTCTACTTCAGGGGACCACCCGCAGGACCCGCAGGACCGCAGCCCTCGGAGAGTCGTGCTGCCGGTTATCGGCAGCACTCACAGCAGTATTCGCAGTAAACAGCGGCAACAACAACAACAACCGGGCGCACGTGTGCGAACCGAGGAGCTGCGGGGGGGGGCTAAATGCGGAGAGAGAGAGAGAGAGAGAGAGAGAGAGAGAGAGAGAGAGAGAGAGAGAGAGAGAGAGAGAGAGAGAGGGAGAGAGCGGTGCATTTCAGCGGAGGGGAACAATATGATGTCAATCCTTCTTGCCGAGCAGCGCAGAGAGCTGAGCGGGGCAGAGCAGGCGAGTTGGTAAGTCAGGGGGAGGCCGCGCGCCAGAGGCAGCCAGAGGCAGCCAGAGGCCAGACCTCGTATAGCACTCATGACTGTGCCCCGGGACCCCACCTCGCCTCGCAAAAAAAAAAATAATAATAAAATATCCCTCCATCTCTCTCTCTCTCTCTCTCTCTCTCCTCTCTGTCTCTCTCTCTCATTTCCCACAGCAAAGAAATAATGCTATTAGCAGCAAAGGCTGCGTGCCCCACCGACGGCGCGTTTGAAAGCAGGTTGCGCAGATGCGTGTGTGTGTGTGTGTGTGAGCTGCGTACAGCGGTACGTACGCACCCGTGCGGCCTGTGCGCACTTAATCTAAGCTCTATGTGGGCCAATGTTATAGTTACACGAACTCCATTAGAAACCGAATCATCGCAATGCATCAGGAAGGGCGGCGGCCCCGGAGGCGGCGGGGCGCGCGCGGAGGTTTTAGGGTGCAGCCGGGAGAGATATTGAAGAGGGACGATGTGGAAATGATTATATTGCAGCCGAAGTGAATTAGTGGGCAGGTTACCCCGCGGGCCGCGGCGCGCCGCACAGAGCAGAACGGAGTGACCGGCGGCCTCATGCCGCGGCTCAGCGCAGCTCAGCGCGGCTCAGCGCAGCTCAGCGCCTGCCGCTGCCAGCCGACCTAGTATTTGGCTAACACTTGATCAAACGAAACGATTGGAAGATCGTGACCGCTCGGAATGAGGTTGGAGCACGGCGGGGCGGGGCGGGGCGGGGCGCACGCCGGCCGTGCCGTGGCGTGCCGTGGCGTGCCGCCACACGCTCAGAACGCCCTCATCGGACCTGTCAATGAGCGCGGAGTCCGCCGAGGGTTATTGCAAAAAGAAAAAGACGGAAAAAAAATAATTGTTGAATGCGCAAACTTACTTAAAATACTGTTACAGAGTTATTCGGTGAGTGCCGCGTTCCATCCACACCATGGAGATACCGTTTTAAATTCAATGTATCCAAATAGGACGCCCTGCCATTTGTATCCCAATTTTCAGAAAGAAATTCTGGACATGCCGAAGGGCTCTACAGCCAGTCTTCGTCGTGTAGTGAAAGATTTTTCAAAAAAATTGTTTTGAGACAAACAAAACAAAAGTGTGCGGCGCCTGCAGAAGAGTGCAGGGGAAGTGAAGCCCTGCCGCAGTGGACGCTGTCGCCGCCTGGCCGTGGCCTGGGACCTGGGAGCGGCCAGCGGCGGAAGGTGTTGCATTTTTCTAGGGATTATAGGAGCAAACGTGAGCTAACGGTGACTGATGCAGTCGGGGTCCGTCAGGGGGCCTGCGGGCGGGGCGGCGGGGCGGCGGGGCCCAGCGGCGCCCAGCGGGGCCCAGCGGGCCCCAGCGGGCCCGCCCGCCCTCCGGTCCAGCCCAGCCACTCAAAGCCGATTGGAAGGCCTGTCATCGTGCCAGTCACATTCCTATCCCTGTCAGCCAACCAGTCATACAATTTTTATTTTTCTTTTTTTTTTTGCTGTTGCTAAAATCGATCACGGGGGGGGGGGGGTGTATCGGTATTGTACAGGGAAACAGGACGGGTAGCCTTTTTTTTTATCCCGCTTCCGCAAAGAGAACGGTTTTTCGGGTGTTATCGACATGAGGGAGGCGCACGCTCATGAGGTGAATGACTCGCCTGCTCTGCGGCGGCGGCGGCGCCTCGCATGACGTGAACGTTCCGGGCCGTGAGTGCCAAAAGTGCCGACGGGTACCGTCCGCGGGGGCCGCCCGGGGGGCCGCCCGCGGGGGCCGCCCCGTGCTCGTGCGGGCTGTCCTTGTGCCGTTAGCGGAGTGACCATAGCGCCCCGCGGCACGCCACCGCCGCGCCCCGCCACGCCGCGCCCCCCGGGCCGTGCCCCCCGGGCCGGTGGACACCGCTGCTGATGACCATGTTATCTTCCCCGTTTCCCGGAATAAGGAACGTTTTGCGCCGGTAAGGAGCTCGCTGACCGCCGCTGACCGCGGCATTCCAGTGGGCGGCGGGGCGGCGGGGGCGGAGGGGGCCGGCCGCCGGCGGGGCGCGCGGTCTGCGCCGCCGCACCCGCCGCCCACTCCTGCTACTGCATTCAAATTTACCGCTCCGGGTCCAGCCGAAAAAAAATATATAACCAGGATGAATTGTTATTATATTATTTATTATTATTATAAACTTTGTAGTAAAGGAACCGAAAATAAAATGTGCGTTGTATACCTGGGTGGGTGTTACGTCGCCGGCGCTGCTGCGCTGCTGGGCGCGGTTGGCGTTACTGGGTCACACCGCGGACAATAGCCCCGCCCCGGCCGCCTCTGGGCTGCCCCTCGGGCTGCCCCCGGCGCGCATCGCCCCCGGCACCACGGTTTTTGTTTTCGGGGTAGAAGAGGTCTCCTCACGACGGCCTCACGCTCACGGTCCGCAGGTCCGCAGGTCCGCAGGGAGGTGTCGCCGCCGCCCGGGCCTCCTCTCCCTTTTGTCGCCGCTGCCGCCGCTGCCGCTGCTGTGTTGTTGCGCGGCCTGACGCAACAGTAAATCGGGCTGACGACGCCTCGCTCCCGAAGTCACCTGTCCTCTTCTGCCGGCCGGCGGCACCCGGCGCCTCTACCTGCGGCCCGTGGCAACGCGTCACGCCGCCTTACCTTATTCTTGAACGGTCCACAAAGCCTTGGGCCTCGCAGCAGCAAGGCTGTCCGCAGGCTCCGCCGTGGCCGTGGTGAGTCCGCAGGGCCTCGGCAGCGGGGGGCGGCGCGGGGGCGGCGGGGGCGGCGGCGGCGGCGGGGTCCGGCCGCGGGACGGGGTCCCCGGGTCCCGATAACGGGAAGTCGGGAATGACACTTTGTGCCACTTTATAGTGCGGTGAAAAAAGGAGCCAATCTCCTCTCTCTCTCTCTCTCTCTCTCTCTCTCTCTCTCTCTCTCTCTCTCTCTCTCTCAGCGGTGGCACGCCGGGAAGTATAGAGGATTATTATTATCGCAGAAGGCTATGCGCGCGAACTCCGCGCTCCGCGCGCACCGGCGGGGAGCGGGGAGGGGGCGCCGCTGAAAAAGAAGCTGAGACATGCAGATAGTAAAACGCTCTGTTAACTTCATAAAGTGAATAAAAGTCGGTCCCCGCAGATCGCACGGGTATGTTTTTAGACCCCCCCCCCTCTCTTTCTATCTCTGTCTCGCTTCCTCCGCGCATGAGCGGGCGTGTAGGGGCGATAGTTGTGCGCATTACAATATGACGGCGGTGCAGCGGCGGCAGCGGCGGCGCACTGGGGTACACGGCTTTACGACTCCTTGGGCCGCGTCCGCGAGCGACGTGCCGCACGGTAAGGGCACGAGGTCCGTGCGGGGTGCGTGCGACAGGCCTGCGACTGCCCTGCGACTGCCCTGCGACAGAGCGGCGGCGGCCCTGCGACAAGCCCAGTAACAGCTTGGCGACACCGCGACCTCCGTGCGACCACACCGTGAGACGTCCTCCCTGCCTCCTCCTCCTCCTCCTCCCCTCCTCCTCCTCCTCCTCCTCCCTGCCTCCTCCTCCTCCTCCTCCTCCTCCTCCTCCTCCCCGGACGCAGCCCCGGCGGCCGTGTGCGCTGGTGGCGCTGGGAGACGGTACTCCGTTAGCCCGTTAGCTACCGCCACAAGAATAGGAGACACAGCCATCCGTCTGTCCATTGCAATTATAAATCCCGCCTCTGCTGTCCCCGCCTGACCTCCCCCCCCCCCCCCCCCCCCCCCTCGCCCTGCCGGCCCTTCGAATGGCGACGTTTTGCATTCCTGCCGTCGTGTGTGTGTGTGTGTGTGTGTGTTGATTTCTGTCTTGCTACCACACCTATTATGCGGGGAGTACACGGCCAGTCGTTGCCAAGCATCTCAGCTATTTGGTTTTTTTTTGTCGTCTGCTTTTTTTTTTGTCCACAGTGGAATCCGCCGCAGGATGTCGTGTTGTCCAGTTTTTGAACCCGAGATTCCGAACTCGAGGCGGCGCGCGCTGTGAGACACGCGTGGCTGGCCGCAGTCACTGTCCCGCTGCAACCTAAACCTATCAACTATTCTTACTCCTAATTCATTTATTTTCTCGTGTAAAAACAAAGAATAAACGCACAACGTGCGTATTCATCACATGAAGAAGCCCACCGTCCTGAAAGCAGGTCAACCTTGTTCCATTTTTTCCTCCCTTTGCGTTCTGTTTTACGAACGATGCCGCGATGTGGTTCATACAGTGTGCCGGCGGCGGACCTTTTGTTTGCAAATGGTTCGGTGCGCGGCCCGCTGCCCCGCGAGGCCGGACGCCCCGCCGCCACGGCCCGCTGCGCCCGTTGCGCCCGCTGCGCCCCGGACGACCTGGAATTAGTGATCAAAAGATCCCCGCCGGGGTCCTGGAGGCGCACCGACACTCGGCGTTTGACAACCCGAAAACCCGGCCGATTTGAATGTTGCCGCGCGGCGGCGCGGCGGCACCGCCGCTAGCTGCTGGAAGCGGCCGGCCCGGCGTCGAGCTTCCAGCCTCCGCCGATAGAGCGCGCGCGACCCTCCGCGGCCCGGCGGCACAGCGCCAGCTGCTGCAGCAGAAGCAGCAGCAGCAGCAGCAGCATCAGCAGCGCCAGCCCGGGCTCACCCTCATCAGGCTCGGGCACTTGTTGGCAGCGTTCCGCAAACCGTGAACGGCATTTTACAGAATTAGTAATGCACTGGCACCGCCGCTAGGAGCCTCTAAGAGAACGTCATCAGAGATACGGCGTTAAGTCATCGCCATGACACGGAGTTAAGGCAGCCTTAGACGTCGTTCAGGCAGAGTTAAGACAGGGTACAGCTAAGACAACTATAACTCTGGAGCCTGGATTAAGACGCCGTTAAGACATTTGTTAAGACAAACGTTAAGACAAAATTCATACGACGCAAAGTTCGAGTTAAGACTTAGTTATGACAGCGTTAAGACATCGTTAAGGCGTTTTGTAGCCTTAGTTCCAGGTCCTCTCCCGCAGGTCCCTCCTGGCAGCCCGTTAGGACCTTCGTCTCGCATGAACTCGGGATCGCGGTGCAGCTGCAGTGCAGCGCTGGCGGCGGTGGCGGCGGTGGTGGGGGCAAGGTTGTGCCGGAGGGGGAGGGCCCGCCGGCCGCGGCCGCCCTCCCCGCCCCCCGCCCGCCCGCCGCCCGCCACCGACCCGGGCGGCGCCGCGGCTCACACGCTGTGCGGCGGCCGAGGAGAGAGGACCCCCGTGTCGTCGCTGTGCCTCCGTTCTCCGTCGCTCGCGCCGCTCCGTGCGTTCGTTCGCTCGTGCCCGTGTTCGCGGAGTGCCGCGCGTGTGTGTGTGTGTGCGTGTGTGTGAGTGTCGCCCCCAGCAGTGACTGGATACTGGATTACCCCCTGGATACCCCGCCGCTGCTGTGTGTGTGTGTGTGACGATGGGGGCGTGCGAGAGCCTGGTCCTGGAGCACGCCTCCCCGCCCGCGGGGTGACGAGTGGCTGATAAGGACGGTGTGATAGTGGGCATTGCCGGCGGTGCCAGCGCCTCGAGTGTCAGTGCGCGCCCAGGCAGGTGTCCTGACGGCAGTCCTGTCGGACCCAAGAGAGGACTTTACCATGCGAGAGGTGTTGGGCCTGTCCAGTGGTGGTGACGGCGACGCGCTGCTGGAGGCGCCGTTCGGCTCCAGCAACAACAACAACGGCGATAAGTGTGTGATCGACGACAACAAAAGTGACGACAGCAACAACAACAACGGCAGCGAATCCGACGGCAGCGGCGGCGAGGATGAGGCCGTCAGCGGGACCCAGGTCGCCGCCGGGGGCCTCGGCCAGGAGGGCTGCGCGGCGGGCACCCCGGCGGCCGCCGTCGCCGCGCAACCGCCACCTTCGCCGCCGCCGCCCGACGCCCCGGCCGTCGTCAAGGTGCTCAGCTCGCAGCCGGGCTACCTGGAGCTGAGCGAGGAGCGCGCTAAGGAGCTGCTCTCCGACCGCGCCATCGAGGAGCTGTACGACGTCGAGGACCAGCCCTTTGCCAGGTCAGTGAAGGGCCTTCCTGGGAGCGGCGGCCGGCCGCGCCGCGCGCATGCCCACGACGTCCTCCCTATCCCCTGGCGCCGTCGCGTCCGTCTGGGACGACGGCCACCTGGCAGACTCCGGGTGGCGGTCCTGATGGTCTCGGTACACACATTGCGGCCCGTTTGCTGCAATGCGCCGCGCCACCCGATCGAGGCCCGTGCCGCCGTGGTCTGCCCCGAAAAGGTGCTGAATGTATGCTAAACTCATCGCCAGGTGTACAGCGCGGCACGGCACGGGGCCCACGGTGACGGTGACGCACCGGGCTGGCTGGCTGGCTGGGGGGGCTATCTGCGCCGCTGCCATGCTGCCACTCTGCAGTGGGCGCAGCCGCGCAGCCCGTCCGTCTGCCTGCCCGGCTGTCTGTCTGTCTGTCGCTCGGTGTCAAGCGTTGGTCGCGGACCGCGTCCAAGGCGTAGGACGCAGCGCGTGGTTTTGGTGCACCGAAAAAAAAAACCCATTTGCACTGTATGCCACGCCGCACGCAGACGGTGAAGGAGATGTTGCACAGCCGGTACTTTTCCGACTTGTGGGTACAGTAAGGTCGCGGTATCAGTAATAATAGTACACAAGTTGTTGGGCGTGTCGTATCAAACGGGTGTTGCAATACGTGCCTGTGCAGAGTGCTCCGATGTGACAGCCGGCGAGTGTCATGACAACAACAACGAAAAAAAAAATTAAAAACGACTGCGGCGATCGCAAACAACCATTTTGGCGTGGCTGCTATCAGCAGACGGCGAGGCGCGTGTCCGCGGCACTAAATGGCGGGTACCGGCGCGGGTACCGGCGCGGGTACCTCTGCCCGATCGGCTCATGAATTTATGGGGACGTCCGTCAACCCGTTCAGCATCAGGCGGGGCGAGGATGGCGTGAGTCATGCGGCATGCTAGCAGGTAGTATCACACAAACTGTCTCGCACAGCCGGCCATACGCCTTTTTTACGATTTTTTTTAATTTAAAAAAAATTCGTAAAAATGTTTCTAAAAGTGGTTTTCGGGGCTGCTAGAAACACTGTACGTAATGGTACGTAATGGTAAGATCCAGGAAAAAAAATTTCTGGTGCCGGAGGCAAGTGTTTTTCAAGACTTTGGGGCCTCTCTCCCTCTCCCTCCGTGCGCGTATTTCCTCCGTATGTAAGTTCGTCTGCCGGGTCGGCGTCCGTATCACTGACCATTTTTGCACCGGCGCCCGATCCGGTCCGGCGGGGTCCGGCGGGGTCCGGCAGTCCGAGTGGCCCGGCCCCTCCCATCATAAACTAGAGGTGCGATATGCCCGCGATGGGAAGGCAGGCCGCGGCCGGCAGAGAGCGCGAGGGACAAGGAGAAAAAAGTTGTAGGAACACTCGAGGCGGCGACGAGCCCTCCGCCGCGCCCCCCCGCCCCCGGAGAGCAGAGCTGGCAGAGCGGAGCCGCCGTGTCGTAAACGTTATGACTTACAGCATGCAATAGACATGCCGACAAACGGCTCCGGCCCGGCTCGGTGCGGAGGTCCGGGAGGGCCGGGAGGGCCGGGAGGGCCGGGCCGTGAGAGGCGGGAGGTCAGGCCCACCTTGCCCGCGATTGGTCACCCATTAGTCCTCCTGACCTTCTTCTCCAGGTCCCTTTTCTCGCCGACTGGAGGGCCTTTTGTCTCGATGCCGCAGGCGGCCCCGGCGCCCTCTCTCTCTCTCTCTCTCTCTCTCTCTCTCTCTCTCTCTCTCTCTCTCTCTCTCTCTCTGCCACGCCGTGTCAGCCAGCTGCTGGACCCAAAACATGTGTGCGCTCGATGTGATCTGAATGGCGGCGGCCGGCCGGGCGGCGTGTTGGCCAATGGGGTCGATGACAGGTGCAGTGTGCGATGGCTTTTGCAAGGCGCCGGAGTGGGGTGGCGGCGGGCCCCGTGCGGGGCGGGGGCGCGGGCGGCATGCCGTGAGTGCACCCGCGGCCCCGGGGGTCGGCCGCTTCGCTTATGGCGGCTTATGGCCCCCGCTCCGCTTATGGCCCCGTCCTCCTCCTCTAATCCCGGGCTGGAGCCCACCGGCACACACGCATGCTGACGTCACCGCCGCCGTGCCCTGCATGTCGGGGCCCAGGACCCGCGGCCGCCGTTGCCGTACCGTCCTGGACACGGCGGCGCGCTGTGTCCGCGCGCGGTCACCCAGCATATCGACCGCGTATCGACCACCGGCATCGCGGTGGTGTCCGCGTCGTCGGCGGCGGCCTCGGGGGTCGGCGGGCGGCGGACGGCGCGGCGGCGGCGGCGGCGGCGGCGGCGGCGGGGGGGTGCGCGACAAAGGGCAGGGCCGGGCAGGGCAGGGCCGGCCGCCGCCGGCGCCACGCATCCCCGGCCGGCTGCGCTATGGGTATCGATCGCAAACGAGCCATGAAATTGAGTGCGCTCGGCCGGCGAGGTAAAAATAGTTTGTGCGGTGCGGCGGCGGCCAGGGCGGGGGGCTCCTCCGGGGCGCGCCGGAGGCCGCGGGGGCTCCGCGCAGCAAAGAGGCGACGGCGACGTCCTCGCGCTGGATGAGGGAGACGCGGGCACTGTCGTCGTCCGCGTGGTGCGGTGCGAGACGGACAGCAGCAGGATCAGCGGCGGCGGCGTGCGCAGCCTTGTGAGTGTGCGCGCGCGCCGCGGGTCGTTGCACGCGTCACTCGCACGCACGCACGCACGCACGCACGCACACGCCGCGGCCCGTGTCCGCGACGCGTGTAGATACTGTCCGCGGAGCTCGCGTGTGGAGCACGGCCCGCACGGCCCACCGCCTGCAGGCCGCCTGCAGCACTGCAGCACCGGGCTATTGATCCGCAGGCGGCCGGCAGGACGGGGTGCCTCATTTCGCCTCGCCACGGTCAAGGGCGCCACCAGCCCGCATTACCCATTGTGGGGCCGCCCTGCCCGCCGCGCTCCGCTTGTCTCGCTAATCTCCACCCGCCTGCCTGCCTGCCTGCCTGCCTGCCTGCCTGCCTGCCTGCCTGCCTGCCTGCCTGCCTGCCTGCCTGCCTGCCTGCCTGTCCTGCGGGAGGCAGCGTATGCACTAACATGCATGCCTGCCGCATCTGCGAAACATATTGCGCCTGATGGGATTATCATTTTTGTTCGTGTCCGTGTCGTGCGGGCAGACGCATCAGTAACGAGTTTTCTTGACAGAAATTGGGGGCAGGAAGCAGGGTAGTTTCGAAAATCAATCAGGATAGAAATTCTTTAATGGAAAATCTCGAATTTTTACAAAATAATTTCTAACACTACAGGGGCACGACAAATTTTAGCAATTCGTGAAGACGTTGCAGTGCCTCTTGATTGTGCCATTTTCTGGGCGAGCTCTCATCAGTATAGCGGGTGCCGACAGAGGGGACCGGCGAAGGCTGTGTGCGCAGCTCCTGGCCGCGGGTCCCCGGGCCCCTGCCTGGTCTGCCTTCTCCGCCCTGCCCGCGGCTCCGCGTCTGCCGCGGCGCGGCCCAGACCTTGTCGTGACAAACTTCTCGCATTCCACTCGTTTTATTTCGTGTCACGGTGTTGGCGCGGCGTGGCGTGCCGTGGCGCGGCGTCGCACAAGGGCTTGCTTGGGCGCGCGGCGGCGGCGGCGGCGGCGAGGCGGCGAGGCGGCGAGGCGAGCCTGCAGGGCAGCGCAGGGCAGCCTGCAGTCAGTGACCGTTGGCAGCCATGTTCGTGACGCTGCGACGGCGACGCGCTCCTCTCTCTCTCTCTCTCTCTCTCGCTCTCTTTCTCTCGCTCTCTGTGCCTCCCTCTGTCTGTCTATCTTTGTCTGTCTCGCCCTCCTCCTCTCTCGCCCCCCCCCCCTTCTTTCTGTCCCTCTCTTCCACCCACGCACGAGCGGTCGTCTCCGTCCTACATGTGAGAAATTCGTACGCCAGGGCGCGCGCGACAGACGGGACAAGAGAGAGAGAGAGAGAGAGAGAGAGAGAGAGAGAGAGAGAGAGAGAGAGAGAGAGGAAGTGAGCAGTTGTGCGTGCGCGCACGGACGAGCGCACGCATATACACTGCACGCAGCACGCCCGCCAACCGCACTGCCAAGGCCGCGTGCGTGTCTCTGCGTGCGGCTCGGCGTGCAGCGTTAGCGTGCACACTGGCGTGCACAGCGGCGGATGCAGCCGCGGAGACGGACGAGTCAGTGACAAAAAGCGAGGCGGAACACGGGACGACGCACATGCAGTAATAATTATACATTACATACGACGGCCCTCACGTCGTGGGGAGGCACTGGCCTCCGGTATACGTACCTCAAGAAATTTAGTGAATGATGCTCACCATATATATTCAGCACACCCGATCATTATTTTTTTTTTTGTTGAAAAATAAATTGTAAAACTTCAAAAATTAGAAAAATACACACTTTTGTAAATTGTTGTAAAAATACTTTTTGGTGCTTAAGGACACTGTGTTATGCTGGGCAGCGTAGTACCGCGTGCTCCACCAGTAGTGCGCCCCCGCGGCCCCCGCGCCCGCATCGGCCGACACCGCCGGGAGGAGGGTGGTGCCGTTGTAGGGCCGCGGGGCGCTGATAAGGGAGGGGAACCCTAATCAGGACGTGTTGAGCGTCCGGTGTACGCCTCTGTGTGTGTGTGTGTGTGTGTGTCTGCCTTGGCCGCCGTCCATCTGTTCAGCTCTAGAAGAGTTCCCATCGGTCTCGCCGTCGTCAGTAGCCAACGTCGGACCGAAACCTTCCGATAGCTTCTTTTCCTGTCGCGATTGAAGCTTAGATATAGTTCGAGCAGTACAGTTGCGGATGGGGAGGGGCACTGGCACTGTACCGCTTTTTGCCTACCTACAGGCAGACAGTGGTGCGTGTTGACTGGCTGCACTTCAGGCGGCTATTGTGGGCCGTGGGGGGGGGGGGGGCACATTCTCTTTTGCTCCACCCCCCCTCCCCCTCTCGTGATCCTGGATCCGCACCTGCAGCAACAGCAGTATTAGGTCGTGTAAAGGACATAGACATATAGACAGCGCGCTATAGCCGGCCAGCTGATAAGAAATTAGGACGCCAAGGCCAGGAGGAGGATGATAGTGCACCGAGATCGAGAAAGGTGAACGGCGTGTGTACGGGACAATAAAACAGAAAGACCGGGGGGGGGGGGGGGGGGGGAGCGAGCGAGCGAGAGAGAGAGAGAGAGAGAGAGAGAGAGAGAGAGAGAGAGCTCGCTAATCCTCCGAGGTGACCCACCCTCTGGCGCGCACAGCTGCACGAACGCTGCATGGCACCCCCCCCCCCCCCCCCCCCGGATGATGTGCTGCGGAGTCCGCTATGCCGCACATGCCAGGCCGCCCTGACAGGATCAATCGGCCGAGACTGACAGAGAGGATGTGAGGAGTTTGTGGAGGGTGGGGTGGGCGTGTCCCGGTGGCGGCGGCGGGGGGATGGGCGTGGCGCCACGCGGCTGGGGAAGGCCCGGCGGCTCCACGGCCCGCGGCTCACGGCGTGATGGATCGCGTAGTGGCGGTGTGGAGTGGCACCGCGGCGATGAGGTCAAGGCTCCCCCGATATGCGGCCGGGCCTGCACTGCCTGCACCACGCTATTGTACTGCTGTTACGGCCTCTTACTGCCGCGCCGCCATGCTCTGCAGCCGGCCGGCTACCTTGCGATACTCCTGCGGTCGGCTTGCTGCAGCTGCGGCCGGCTTCGTATCGGTGCGGCAATACAACAACATTGCATGACGGCCACTGACTGCTGCGACGCGGACGTGGGTGTGAGAGAGACAGACAATGCCGCGATGCGCGAGCAAATGGAGTCGAACAGCAGACGTATATGTAACGACGACGAAACGGTGCCCGAAACAGAAATGGGAGATGGAGATCAAAGGCGATCTTTCAAAGAAAAAAATTGTAAAAATAGATTGGCGACATGAAAGCTTGAGGAAGAGACCGAAAAAAAAGTCTTAGATCACATGATTTTTAAAAGTGTTGGTGTCGCTCGGCCCATGTGGTCCACTCATTTGCGTTCTGTCTCCTGTTATTGCTGTGTTCCGATTTCCGCGTAGTTTCTAAATCAGGTTAGTCTTTGTTTTTCCTTATTTCGTTGCTTCCCGAGGAACCTTCTCTTCTTCCTTTTCTTTTTACAGTATGTTTTGTGCCAAGTTTTCGAGTCGGTGTGGACACTGGCCGAAGCGCAGGCCGGCCCGGACACGTCCTCGTGGCGCCATCGTGTTATTTGGCCGCGCCGTGGCCGGGAACGGCTGGAGCGGACGGGCGGCGCTGGAGCCGGGCTGGAGCCGGGCTGGAGCCGGGCTGGAGCCGGGCTGGAGCCGGGGTCCGCAATCGCTGGCAATGTGTCAAACGCTCCCTCCTGCCTCCCGCCGCCGCCCGGCGCCACGCTGCCGCCGCCACGCTGCCGCCTGCCTTGCCGCGGTGTTCCTTCCGCATGGTGCGGTGCGGCGGGAGGCCGGCGCGTGGCCGGCGCGTGCCGCACCGCGCGCGCGGGGTTCATTTCGCAACTTTGTTGTCGGCTGTCGTCACAACGCGTCGCCGCGCGGCTCGCCGCCGGCCGGCGGCTGAGCTGCCCCGCCCGGGGGTCCATTTTTCAGCCTCGCCGCCGCCGCCGCCGCCCCCCGCAGAGCGCTGGCTAGACGGTGCAGACAGCCGGCAGACCGTAGGGTCAGGTGGAGGCGGCGGCGGCAGGGCCAGGCCAGCGGCCCAAAAGGACTCGGAGACCGCAGAGCGGGCATCAACAACTCGTGTTGCATAAGGCGGCGCGGCGGTACGGCCGGTGCAGCACAGCTGAGCACGGCGCCCCGCATCACGCCCCGCCAGCGGTTCCAGCGGTGCCAGCGGTGCGCGTACGACCCGACTCGGCTTAGAGAGGGCGGAGAGGGCCGCCGCGGGCACCGCAGGCACCGCAGGTGACGCGACAGCTGAGCAGGTTATCCGCTTTGCCGAGCGGAGTCTCCCTTCCCTGCTGGGCGTCGTCGCCGTCCTCTCTGCACTGCGGCGCTCCGTCGTCGCACGGCCCACGGCAGTTTACCCCCGCCGCAGGCATACCGTTAGCCCGTCTCTCTGTCTCTCTCACTCTGTCGCTGTCTCCCTCTCTCCTGTGTGCGCGGACGTCGCAGCGCTTTGGCCGCGGCCAGCCGTCGCCGGCGGGGGCTTCACGCAACGTAACCGCGTCGTTAGAAGCCCCCCCCCCCCCTCCGTCGTCGTGGCCCCCGCACACCTACGCCACTGGGTGACGCATTCGGCCGCTGCCATGGCGACGCGATGCGCTTCGCGATGCCACGTGGTCTCAGCGCCACGCCGCGCCACGCCGCGCCGACACACGCCCGTGCTCAAGTTCTCACGACCGAAGGGCCCTCTCGCCTGCAGGCCTCCGCTGCAGCCGTTGAGGTCGCGGGAGGGGAGGGGGGGGGGAATATGTTTATAAGAAGTCATTGACCGAATGATGCGAAGGAGTTGGAAGGGACCCCTCTCTTGTGTGTCTCGGGGGGAGAGGCGCGGGGGGCGGAGGAGGGGGAGGAGGTAGAGGAGGAAGGCTAGGCGGCCGTCCGATTTTCGCCTCTCCCCCCTCTCGTCCCTCTCCCTCTCTCCCTCCCCCGCACGACGCCCGACGTGCTCCTCGTCTCTCTCTCTCTCTCTCTCTCTCTCTCTCTCTCTCTCTCTCTCTATTCCGCACGAGTAAGCGCGGCATAGCATTGTCTATTAGAGCCTATTGTTAGGCCCTATCGTGGAAATAATAATGAATCTCAATTTGGTCCTTTATTGTCCCGCCTATAAGTTGATTAATTAATGCAGACGTTTTCTCCTCTCGTCGCGTGCGTGTGTGTGTGTGCCGCGCGTGCGTGTTGGCGTGGCGGGCATGTCGATTTTGCAGATGGTCCGTGAAGCTCTCGACGCGTGTGTGTATGTGTGTGTTTGTGTGTGTGTCAGGAAAGGGAGTTTCACTCCGTGGGCTGAGCATCTCAGGCTCTGACACTGATCCTGAGCAAAGGGTCGAGACCTGTGCGCCGCTAGAACTGTGCCCGCCCCACCCGCAGCCGCGGGGCCCACAGCCACTCGGCGTGTAGTGTTCGGGGTGCCCCACGTGTCGTACAGCGGTAACGAAAGTGGCGGCACGACTTGCCACCGGCCCGTGAATCTCCGTAATGTTTGTGTTGTATACTCTCATGACACGCGACTTTCGTATACAGTATAGGACGCGGCCGAGGCGGCGGCCCCCGCTTTCTTTCGGCCGTGAGATACGACAGCGGGTCCGGGTCGGTGGGGCCCCGTGGGTACCGTGGGCCCCGTGGGCCCCGCGGGGGGTAAGGCACATCGATATCGTATCCAGTGGCGTACGGCTGTACATATTTCAGGAGCCGAGTGTCGGGGGCCACCGCTGGACGATGGGGTTTTGCTGTTCTGGCTGGTTTCCGCCGAGGTAGAATCACGTATGTGAACACATTTTCTGAAACAGAAATGCGCCCGATCCTACGTTCTGACTTGACATCTAGATCAAATGGAGCATTTATAGAATTAACTTGGGCCAAAAATGGCGCCCAGACCCTCCGCCCCCACGTGGGCAGAATTTTGGTCGGTAAGAGCGCAGAGTTTTATATTCCGAGCCCGCCGGCTGCGCTTCGCCGCTGTGCCGCTGCGTGTGGCCGCCGCCGCCGCCGCCGCCGCCCGCGGGGAGGCCGGGAAGTGACGTGTGCACCTTCGGGATGGAATCGCTTTTGTCGGCGCGCCCTTTTAATCTCCGCAGAAAACGTCATAATTGTAACGATGACGAAAGGGCCAAAGCGCGCGGCGCGGTGCCCTTTTCGGCCCGATGCCATCTTTGAGGATGGCTTCGTTTCCCGGAGGTACCGTCCCGCGCAAAATGTTTCCGGAGAGATACACCGCGATACACAGCGATTTTCGTAATGCCTTGTGCCGCCGCTCTGACTTTGAAGTCCCCTGCGGGACCGCCTGCTGAGGGGGCGCGCTCAGCGAGTTGCTTGGCAGTGTGGCTGACTGGCTACGTGTCCATCATTTTTCTCTCTCTCTCTCGACGCCATTTTGTCATTTCATGCTCAATCGCGCCATTCTGATGTCGTAAGTTGTTGTGCCCTACCAGTCTCTCCCTGTCTCTTTCTCTTCGTCTGTCTCTCTCACCTTCTGCAGTCACTCGTTTGTTTTCGGATGATGCTCGTATGCATCGTTTGCCACCGTGGGGTGAAAAATACAAAACCCATTTGCCGCGGAGCTTACCGGCACTTCTGATTGTCTTTCGCGAAAACTCCCTTTTTTTTTTTGTTGCTTTGAAACGTGGTATTTACGCAGGAAAGGGTGAGGAGGAGAAGGGGGGGGGGGGTTCATCCATTGAAGAGTCCATTCAGCTACAGCTACAGCTCGTAGCCGCGCGCAGTCGTCAGGGGTCGCTGGTCAAGGGTTCCTGGAAGGCGTGTCCAAGTGAGCCGTCCCGTCCCGCCGCCCCCTAGCTTCATCACCTGTCACGCCGTCGGCCGTTGCTGTTGTTGTATTGCTGTAACAAAAATAAATTGATTTTCACACATGGATTGCACACCAAATTTTCCCACCTCGTTGGAGATTTTAAGTTTTTCAGTCAAAACTTTTCAAAGCATTCCAATTTGGAATTTTCTAGAGACTGTTAGACGTTTGCACGTTGATCGCTGTGCTTTAGTGTAGGGTCTTGTGAAATAATGCGTTTCACCTTTTGAAAATAGTCTGATAAAATTCTAAGCGAGAGTCGCGTGCTGCTAATCTCCCTTCCGATCGTGCCAGCGAAGTCACACCCAAAAGTTTTTCTCGGCAGTGTCGAGTGGACAGCGGGGGCGCACTGAACCTTTCGATGACTGGGCAGCCCAAGGAGGGGTCCTTTTGCCTGGCCCGTCCCGCCGGGTCAGTTGAATGTCTCCTCTTCCTTTTATGTTATTTTGACACCCGCGCGGCCGCCGCCGGGGGAAAGTACGCGCACTGAGAGAGTGAGAGATAGCGAGAGAGAAAGAGAGAGAGAAGAAAAGGCAGCCCGCCAGGGTCGGTCGGTGCCACGTCGGTGCCACGTCGGTGCCACGTCGGTGCAACGTCGGTGTCGGTCGGCTGACATGTTTATGACTGGGTCAGTGTGAGGAGCTCTGGCTCAGGTACCGGCCGGCACGGCGGCGCTAGGCCTGCGCCACCTGCGCGCGCGTTTCGCGTTTCGCCACCCCCTATTGGCCTCGCAGGTCCTGCTCTAGCGGCTCTAGCCGCCGCCTCCGGAGGGAAAATGATAATGCCGAGTGATCCGCCACGCCAACCATCCGGCCGCCGCGGAGCCCCAAAGCAGTGTGGCTCCGTGCGTCCTGGAGCCGCTGGAGCCGCTGGAGCCGCTGGAGCCCCGGCTGGAGCCGAGCTTCCTTCCTGTGCCTCCGCCTTCCCCGTGTGCCGGCCTTCCTCTTGACATGACATGGGTGCCGAGCTTGGTAATGCCAATATTTTCTCCCCTTCAAATTTTGAGCTCACTGCGACGGAAAAAAAAATTAAGACATGCTGAAAATGTCCGTGCTAGAGCCTAATTCATTTAATACTTGGGAGTTTGCAACAAAATATAAATTGCAGTAATTTCGGGTTGTTTTTTTTTTTGAGGGGGTCGGTTTGTGAGCAGCTTGTGCCCCGGCCGCGGCGTGGGACTGCGGGTACATGCTCTGCTAGGACTGCTGGGGGGCGCCGAGGCCGCCGACCGGAACCGCCGACACGGCCGCCACCGCCTTGCCGTGCGCCCCGACTGCATCGCATTGCACCGCCGTTTTAATTGTGAGAAAAAAAAGAGGGGGCCCCCTTCTTGCGGGCGGGCGAAGGGGCGAAGGGCCACGGGAAGCAGATCCTACACAGGGCCCTCGCCACCGGGCAGAGCCGGGCAGTACACTCGAAACTACAATCTGGTTCTCCGTCTCGTAATAACAGAGTTGTTGTTCCTGGCCGCAGCTGCTGCTGTAGGCCAAGTGTAACTAGTGCACTGACTTGTGTCCGCTTCCCGTGACGGCAGTAGCGGCCCCCTGCCGCTCCCCCCATGATGCAACAGTTCACTTTTCAAATTGATTTTTTCGCCCCGCTCCCCCCCCCCCCCCCTTTGTTTTTCTGAGCTTGAACGAAGCGAGGAGCTCTCTGCATGCACCATACACTCCGAAATACCCTTCATCCGCGCCATAATTTATTTCTGCTCCCGTCTTGATCACTTTTCGAAATATCCGCTCAATTCCAAATCGTCACGTTTTCTTCCTGCTTCCGGTTCGTTCACTGTCCGAAATAGCTTCCTCCAGCATGCCCTATTTTCCACCGCGGATTTTTATTCAGATACAGCACACCGGTCCGACCTCTCGAAGACGAAGCCCTACGTTGTCTTTCGTTCGTACACTTAGACGCGGCAGGCAACACTGCAAGAAGAGTCGTCGGGGGGGAGGGGGGGGGGGGGGGGTTAGCGCGGACCTACAATTGCGCCTCTTCTGCCCCCCCTCTCTCTCCCTCTCCCTCTCTCTCTCCCTCTCTCTCTCTCTCTCTCTCTCTCTCTCTCTCTCTCTATCTGCACCTGCTCGGCGCGCACCTGCAGCTGCCGTGCCCATGGCTGTGCCTCCTGCCGGAGGATGCGTGCCCCTCCGGGGCGTGGCGCAGCCGGCCGCGGCCCCACGGGGCCCAGCGGGGCATAGCGGAGCCCAGCGGAGCCCAGCGGAGCCCAGCGGGTCCGGAGAGGGGCGTGCATTTATAAAGGAGGCTTGTTCAACACAAATTTAATAAGGGTCTCGCAATTGAAAATGCACTGCAACCTGCAACACATGCTTACGCACTTAGCTTCCCCGGCCCTCTTTCTTTCTGTCTCTCTCTCTCTCTCTCGCTCGCTCGTCCCCCCCCCCCCCCCTCCGCCTCGCTCTCTCGCTCTCGGTCTCATACGCGCAGCAGACGGTGGTGCACCGAGACCTTGAAACAAGATCCGCGCGCAGGTGACGGTAGTTGCGGTGGCGGCCGCTGCTGGCGCTGCAGTCGCGACGTCTCTGCCTCACTCACTCCGTCGCTCTCTCTCTCTCTCTCTGACTCGCCCGTGACGTGGTGGTTCGACCCCCCGCGGCCGCTCGTCACACATCAGACGGAGCCCCTCCCGTATGACGAATCAAGTGGAGCGAGTTTCTCAAATAGAGCGCGGGGAGCGTAGCGACGCTCCTTCAATTAGCATCTGCTTAGTATTCCGTATTGACCCGCGGAGGCGGCCGCCGCTGTACTCTGTAATGTGTAATTAGAGCATCCTCAATTTATACATTGAAGTACTTTTTTTTTACCCGTGGGGTGTCCACCTTGCATTTTAATCATTGCTTCTGAAAGGTAAAATTCATTTTAAGATTGTATCGAACTTTGCATACTTTTTCTCTGTTGAATGTTCTCTCTTTTTTTTTGCGAACGGTGCACCGGTCCGTCACTCGGCGTATATATCACGTCTGGAAGTGCTCCGCGGCCGTCCGCGGCGTCCAGTCGTATCGGGCGAGCCACCTGCCAAGGCCCCGCCTGGCCACTCCACGGACACAGTGCGCGCCCACGCACCCCCTGCTCACACACACACACACACACAGAGGCTTTTCAATGGACTCCTCTCGACGAAATGACCCTGCGCTAGAGCGAGACACAAACTCTCTTGATGATCACATTGATTTCATTTTATTTTTTTTATCCTCTCGTCTGATTTTTTTTATTGATTGTTGTCTTTTTATTATCATTATTTTGCGGGGAAGTAGTATATATAAATGTACGTACGACGTGTCGTGTCCAATTACTTGTGTCTCGGTGCGATACTCCCTGTGTGTGTGTGCGTGTGTGAGTGTGTGTGTTTTTCACGCAGTCCTGCTGCTGACTGTATGTGTGTCCGTCCGTAATTTATACGGCCAAGTCCGCTGCCGCCAGTCGAAATGGACCACGAATAATGTCGCGAGGTGGCGCTGCAGGTCTTTGACTCGGCCCAGCTCGGCTCCCCTGGCCCTGGCCGCTGAGGCGGAGAGGTCGCGCAGCCAACAACACAATGTTGCCGGCGTCGCGGAATGTCACCCGATATCCGGAGCGCGCGAGCGGACAGCGAGTGTCGCAGAATGTCGCTTCCTCGAGAGATTTCGGGAGCAGCGACGACGGCGGTGGCGAATCAGGATAATGTTATGGACTCGCAGAGCAGCAGGGCAGGCGAGGCGGGCGCGGAGGGAGGGGAGGGGAGGGGAGGCAGCTGCCGCGCATGCCCAGGGGCGTAGCTATGGGGGGGGGGTCATCCCCCCCTCTGACCGGAGACCGGGATAGGCAACCCGTTAGCAAACGCCCGAATGTAGGCAATATAAAGCACGGCACATCACCCCCCCCCCCTCAAAAGCAATGCCTGGCTCCGCCCCTGCGCAGGCCTCCGGCCGCGTGGCACTGCTGTCCCGGCCGCACCCGTGCGGGGTGCCGCTCCGTAAGAGAGCGAGAGAGAGAGAGAGAGAGAGAGAGAGAGAGAGAGAGAGAGAGAGAGAGAGAGAGAAGAGAGGTTACAGTGTTCGGAATCGGTCCGCACGTCGTGTGACTAGCGCCGGAAGTGCGCAGGGATGGCTCTGGCGGACCGAGGCGGGACGGACGGCTCGGCAAGGCACGGGGGGCGGGCTGGGCTCTTTGACGACGATGGATAGGGGAGCTCCCATACGCCATGGTTTTAGACTTGAATTAACATTCCTGTGTGTTCGGTCCCGGCGCACGTCCAACACGTCCTTGCTCCGTGTATGTGTGTGTGTGTGACTCACACGGCTGCGGCTTATCTTTGCGCGGTGAACGTATCCTGTTATTTCGTCGCCTGTCCGAAGGTGAGGAGGAGAAGAGGCAAGGAGGGCCCGTTGGAATGAAACGAACGTGTACACGGGGCGTAGCGGCGCAGCGGGCCCCGCCACACACAAAAGATTTGGGTAGTCGCATCTTAAACGTGCTCTGTCTTTTTAATGACGATCGCTCTTCCGTCTCTCTCCAACCCTTTCCTTTCTTATACTCTGTCTGCCTGTCTGTCTGTGTCTCCCATGAAAGTATTTGCTTGTTATGCAAATGGTTTCCGCTGCGATGCTCAACTGTTGCTCGGTTGCCCCGCAGGACTTTCCATCCATGCAGAGCGAAGGAGAGTGAGAGAGAGAGAGAGAGAGAGAGAGAGAGGGAGAGCGGTGCAAAGAGAGAGACAGGAGGTGCTTAGGGAGCCCGCCGCACCGCATGCACCGCACTGACGCTGCCATTGCCTCATTGTGTGAAGAGCCAAGTATTTCCCTGGATCCGAACACCTCTCCGCAGATATTTAGCATACCGGACTATCTCTGTCTTTCTCTCTCGGGGCCGCGCCTAGTCGCGCCTAGCCCTGCCCCGCCTGCTGGCGCCCTCGGCTCCTTGCGCGGCCCTTCTACTTACAGGCAAGGCTCCCTCTCTCTCTCTCTCTCTCTCTCTCTCTCTCATTCGCTCTCTCTCTCTCTCTCTCTCTCACTCTCTCGACTCGACCGCGAGCACCGCACGCGGGGCGTTGCCAGCCACCGAAAACGCAAAAAAAAAAAAAAAACGACTGCGAATAAGAGGTTTTCCAGAGGACGACGAACGGCGCCGCCCTGCGAATACAGCGGCCCCCGCGGCGCGTCCTCCACTGCCCCACGCGGGGGGCGCATGCAGTCTGCGACATGATGTGTTGGTGCACCGCTTTCACTGGACACACGACGGCCGACGGCGGCGGCTGCTGCTCTGCCAATAGTCACCACCCCCGCTGGGGGTGTGAGAGAGACAGCGGACGAGGCACACTGGCAGCCGGAGCAGGGGCGGATCCGGGAGCGACTCGAGGGGGGGCTGAAAGGCGCCCTGTGTGCCTACTTACAGGCGGAAAGTCATGCGTGTTGCCTACCTAGCAGGCGCCCATCAGATGGCCTCCCTATCCCCCCGTAGCGCCTGCAGCGAGAGGGAGAGAGGGAGGCAGAGAGAGAGAGAGAGAGGCAGGGAGAGAGAGAGGGGGGCAGAGAGAGAGAGAGAGAGAGAGAGAGAGAGAGAGAGAGAGAGAGAGAGAGGGGGGGGGCAGAGAGAGTCTTGAGTAAGAGATGACCGCCGCGGACCATTTAGCCGACTTAATCGCGTGCGATGCTGCTGTGTACCTTTGTGGCTGGCAGTGGCGCCCGGCCCGGCGCCCGGCCCGGCGCCCCCCTCTGATATTCGCGCTGCGGCCGCGGCCTGCTCTCCTCCACACACTTTTGCAACAAGAGACGACGCCTTGCGTGGCGCTAATCCCAGCTGCTTTGCACCCGTTTGGCTACTCCTGCGCCCTTCTTTCACAACACACCGACGCTGTGCCGGCTGGCTGGCCACCCGCCCCGGCTGCCCCCGCGACGCACAAGCCCGCGCAGCAAACCACTATAAATACCGGGGGCCCCCTCACTCGCAATGAAATAGCGTTTGAAATCAAAAGTTGACTCATTGAGAATGATTAAAAATTTTATTTGTTTTGGTTATTTTGATGTAACTGATGACTTTTTTGCCGACCCAAAAAATGAGAAATTATGAACATCCCTCACATTTTCCAAACATTTTAGGTTTTCTATTTTGACTTTTTTTTCAATTGACTCCTTTAGACGAAATGACCCTGCGCTAGAGCGAGACACGCACTCTCTTGATGATTACTGATCAATTTTCTTTCTGGGGGTTACATCGTCATACATATAACGCATGCACTCCGTACTAACTTCCGCTATTGTCCGGGACTTTAACTTCTCCTTCGCAGGTCCACTCTGCGCGGCGTAAAGTGTGTGCCAAAGTCGCGGTGCCCGCGGAGCCCGGCGCGGGGCCGCGGGGGCGCTCGAAACGCGACCGAAAGCGGCGCTGTAGGGCGCTCGCGGCTTAATGTCGCAGGGGAAAAACGGGGCGCGGCCTCGCGGCCGGCGGCGGGACTCGAACCCGCAACCCGTGCGCGCGCGCGGGCGAGCTGCAGCGCGGCGGCACGGCGGCGCGCGAGCAGTAATCGGCCACTTGTGTCTGTCAGCTGGACAATCCATTACACAGCAAAAGGCAGCGGCCGGGGCAGCTTTCGTTGGGGTAAAAAAAAAAGAAGAGAAGGAGCGAGAAGGTCGGGCCATAGAAAGAAAGCAGGTCCGCTGCTGCTGCACGGGGACACGATTCTCGCCCGATCAGTCTTATATACAGTTTATGAC
The DNA here is from genome assembly GCA_026979955.1 of Megalurothrips usitatus. Lineage (NCBI taxonomy): Eukaryota > Metazoa > Arthropoda > Insecta > Thysanoptera > Thripidae > Megalurothrips > Megalurothrips usitatus. The sequence goes on along the minus strand of CM049597.1, from coordinate 7,321,338 downwards.
AACTGCGAATAAGGCACAGCAGAGGTACAGTACTGCCAACAAAAAACACATTCAGGCTTTCTGAGATTTTTTTTTCCTGTTGTACCAATGCTTCGGATTTTTTAAAAAAAAGAAGAAAAGAAAAACAAGGGTCTAAAAATATTTTTACGCTGTCGTGATAGTAATAAATTCAGCAAGGTGGAGGCCGCGGACCGCGACCGCGAGAAACTCGGCGGCGTCGCGTTCGCCGGCGTCCGCTCCGCCTCGTGATCTGTACCGACCGCGCACACGTCATACTATTTCATTGCCGAATCGCTTTGTGTGTGGCGATGCGAGTCATTATTCGGCAGCGAGCGGCGATTTAGCGCGACGCGTTTATGTCGGCCCAAAGTGCCCCCGCCGAGGGGCCCCGGCGGGCCCCGGCGGCCCGGGTGGGCGGCACCGGTAATTTTTCGTCAGTAAAGCACTCGGGCTGCCGGGCGGCCCGCTATACGGACGGAGGCGAGAACACGCAGAGAGAGAGAGAGAGAGAGAGAGAGAGAGAGAGAGAGAGAGAGAGAGAGAGAGAGGGGGGGGGAGGGAGAGAGAGACAGAGAGAATCGGACACGGCGATCATAATTAATCACGACGATGAATAATTAAAGAGTCTTTTGTGGTGGCGTCGTATGTTTTATTGTCTGTAATCGAGTCTCGGCCCCGCAGCTATGTACGGCGCGCGCGGCAGCAGCGGCAGCGGCTGTATCATTCTATTGGGATGATCTAATCCAGGGCAAAAGTGTAATTCATTTCGCCGCGTGATGGCTCGTGCTGTGTGTAGTATCGCGATTTAGTTTTCGCGCTGACCGTCGCGTGTGCCACAATGTGGGCGTGGGCTTGTTTTTTTCTTTTGTTCGCGAATACGGCGAGCGCTGTGTGTGTGTGTGTGTGTGTGTGTGTGTGTGCGTCGTCAGCGCTGTCCACCGATCCGTCACCTTTATCTGAAGATGAGGCGGCGCGCTCCCCGCGGAGCGCAGTACTTATCACTTTGTCATGGTGGTTCGCCCAAAACTTCAATCTCCGCGTCCGAGCGCGTTTCTACGCTCCGCCCATACTTACTTTGGCGTGACGAGTGTACAGCGAGCACCAAAAAACGCTTGCCTTTTCCTGCCGTTTCCCTCCGCTTTTAAAAAGCAGCAGCAGACGGTCCGGGTGGGACGCGAGTGGGGGGGGGGGGGACTTGGCAGTGAAAGCTGCAGCGGGCTGGCTGGTCCACAGCCGGCAGGCGGGCAGGCAGGGCTGGCAGGGCTGGCAGCCGGGGGCCGACTGTCATTGGCACGTCGCGTTACGTCGCGTTACGTCGCGTTTGCTCGTCGCCCGCGTTACATTTCTCCGCCCCCCCCCCCCCCCCCCCGGCGGCGGCGTGTCCTCGCCAGGGTGATGGCGGCGATAAGGGGGGTCCACCTGTGCGCCCCGTGTCGCGCCGTGACGCACTTGCGGGGGCCACAAGTGGCGGGCAAACTCCGCCGGCAAGAGCCGCGGGGCTCGCTATCGGTTATTTGAGACCACCTCCCTTTTGTGTTGTTATTGGGGGGCGGTTCAAGTGGGTTTGAGTCGGTGACCTGACATCGGCCACCTCTTCGGCCGCGAAATTTCTTATAAGTCGTTCCTTTGTTTCTTATAAGCTTTTAAAAATATTGGTAAAATTTAAAGAATTAAATTATGATCACTCCTCGGAGGTTTCCCAGAATTTTCCGGACATTTTGCAGAGCCTCGCGGAAATTCACGGGAAAGAGGACCTGGAAGCTCTGGGGTCAGGAGCGAGGAGTTGAACCCACGCCGCCCGCTCCGGAGGCGAGCACGCCAGTCACTGCGCCACCGGGCCACGGTGCTGGGATCGCCCAGCCCTAAAGTTGAGGTGCCGGCTGAGAGGCCGGCTATATTGGCGGAGCCACAAGCCGAGGAGTCTTTGCCAAGGTCTGGGTCGGGCCGCGGCCGTCCCACTCGGTTCCTGCGTTCGCAGTCAGCATTCGGGTGGGCCGCGCCCCGACGTGGTAACCGTACTCCTGGACTGTGCGGGGCTGCAGGCGGCTGCAGGCGGCTGCTGCTGGCGGCAGCAGCGGCGGAGGGCACGAGAGCCGCAAGGCCGTTAGTCTTTCGTACGCGTGTCGGGTGTCGCACGGGCCGCAGGGCGCCGCAGGGCGGTGCAGGGCGGTGCAGGGCGGTGCAGGGCCGCGCCGCGCGCCCCTGCATCCGGAAAGGGACCGAGGCGCAGGAGACGTTCGGGGAGGAGAAGGGGAAAAAAACGTAAAGTATGCATTTGCGTTGCCTCCCGTGTGTGTGTGTGTGTGTGTGTGTGTGTGTGCGCGCGTGTGTGTGGAGGGGTGCCGCACCGACGTAGACGACGAGGCCCTCCCGAGACTTATTAGGTGTAACGGCACAGAGGGGCCCGCTGCTTGTTGCGACACATGCGGCGCGTGGACCCTCACCTCTCGCTCGGGGGGTGTGTCCCGGCACGTGTCCGGCGGGGTGGTGGTGGTGGTGGTGGTGTTGGCGGCGGGCGGCATCTGGTCCATGCAGCCGCGCCGGGCCATACCAGGTGACACCGGCCGCCGCGACACCCGACTCCCCGCGCTGCCGCCCGCCGCCGCCGCCGCCGCTGCAGAGCTTTCGCCTCAACGGATGCAGCTGCCAAGGCTAATGCGCACTCTCGTATCGAGCGAATGCCCAAAAAAGGGGGGCGTGTTCGGATGGGCGCGCGGCGGCGGGAGCGGCGGGAACACCCCTGGGCCGCCAGCACCGCCAGCTGGCAGGCGGAGGACATCACAGAACTGAAACCAGTGCGCGACCACCACAGGCGAGGTGACTTTTCGACGCACTCTTTCGTGGATAAATACTGTAAAATTGCCGTAAAAATTCGACGCTACTTGTCTGTTTTGTTTTTAAATCTGAGAATCGTACCGTTTTATGCCGTAACGGCCATAGAAGTTCCTCGCTTCTGGTTCTGGAGTTGCGTTGCGCCACGCCACGCCGGTGGTCATATTGAGGGGACGTGGTCACTTTGTCACACGTGACTCGGTCGCTGTACTTACTGGAACGGACTCTCCACCACCGCACCGCCAGGCCACCGGAGGCCGGTCCATCCGGAGACCCTCGTCGGCGTACACGTATTACTGCTGCTACGTACAGATTGCGCGAGTTGGGAAGGACACACACACACACACACACGACGTTCCCGTAGCGAATGGGTTAACACACACACACACACACACACATTGCCGAGACAGGTGTAATTGCTATCGGAAGAGAAAGGTTTGGACGCGTCGAGGCGGCCAGCCTGACGTGGCGGACATGTCGTCCAGAAAGTTGCCCGAAACGCGCGCGCCGCCGCCGCCGGCTGTGTGTGTGTGTGTGTGTGTGTGTGCGCGCGCCTTTGGTGCGATTCGAGTAAACAGGTAACGTGGCCCAAACCTTGTCGCGTTGGTGGCGGGGGGCCCGGCGGGGGCCCGGCGGGGCTCGGCGCCCGGTCCGAGGGCGACGACCTCACGGGCTGCACTTGAGCCCCCGTCGTCGTCGGCTGCCGGGGCGTGGCGGCGGCGTGGCGGTGGCGCCCCAGCGGCGCCCAACATATGGCAGCGTGTGAATGGAGTGCCCCCCTCCCATGCGAACGCCCGGGAGGAAAATAGCCGCGCGCACTGGGCACCCCCCTCCCCACCCCCTCTGCGTGTGAGTCGTCAGCCTCGACGAGCATTCAAGCCCACACACCAAGTTTGACACGAAAGTTTTATACGCGCCGGCGGCGTGCTCTCGTGTGTGGCGCTGCGTGCCGATGCGCAGTGAAGCTACTGGGCACAGTGCGAATCTACATCGTGATGGCGGTGTTCTTGGCGGCGGCGGCGGCGGCGGCGGCGTCACCGGTGCGGCATGCCGCCGCCGCCGCCGCTGCCGCGTGTCGCAAGCGGCGCGAGCGCGTCGTCTGCTGGCGCCGCGACGCGCCAGTCACGGTCACATCCCCGGCTGCAGCAGCCGTCATTATGGTTGCGTCAATGGAGTGGCGCATCTGAGGCGCACGCGTTGCCTCACCTCATCGGCGCCACGCGCCGCCCCTCCCCCCGAAGCGGGGCGTAGCCGTGAACTTGCGATGAGCGAGGCGTACTCACTGCAAAGAGGGGAGGGGGGGGGGGATTATTTGCAGACATCGCGGGGTGAGAGCTGCCGCCACCGCTCACTCTGTACGGAGGGGGCTTGTCATTGGACCGGAGCGCGCGGAAGTGCCGAGTGCCGTGTGCGCACATTACGAATGTCAATGTCAATGACACTCGGGGTACCGAGCCGGCGGTACTATTCAGATTCGTGTTCCGGGCCCGCGGCCGACTTCCTTGTGTACTTGTGTCTCTGAGGGCTTCAATGTGGAGAAGACATGATGAGGACATGAGAGGTGACGCGAGGCGCCTGCGGACGTCCGGGTAGGCCGGCCCGCAGGCCGCGCGTGCGTGCGAGGAGCCGGGGCTGCCTACCCTGCAGGCGCCGTCGGCACGGGCACGGGGGAGAGAGAGAGAGAGAGAGAGAGAGAGAGAGAGAGAGAGAGAGACGGGGGAAATGAGTTCATCGCAGATAGGAAAGTGGAAAAGTGGAGTGTGTGGAATGTTTGTCGGTGGAAAGTGCTGCCGCTTCATGAAAGCGGCGCGGCGGCGGCAGCTGTCTGTTTCGACTGCGAATAATGTAATGCGGGTGAGTGGGCGACGCCTGCGGACGCCTGCCCGCGGTGGATCTAGTCGTCGGGGCGCGGGCAGGGGCGGGCCTGAGTGGCCCCCCGGGGCACGGCCGGGCCCCGCCCGGGCCCCGGCCGCCGCTGCCCGTGCCCGCCGCTCCCGCCGGACAGCGAAGCTTCCGACTCTGTTCTCGGCCGCCGCCGTGGCCGCCGTCACTGCATTATCCTCCACGCTGCTCCAGCCGCGCGGTGCCGCGCGCTGGCAGTTCCTTCCCATTAAGGGGACCGTTTGACGTAAGTGAAGCCCCCTGCGCCTTACAGCAGGTGCGCCGTGGCCGGCCACAGCCCGCCTGCCTGCCTGCCGGCCTGCCTGGGCGTGCCACACCACTATTTATCTATTGCTAGCCTAAGCAGGCTCGGAATCAGAATAAAACGAATGCATCCTTAGCCTGGTCACTGGCCTTACGCTGTCCTTGCCGCGGTGCTCGGCGGCCGCCGTCGCCCCCCTCTGGCCCCCCTCCGGCCCCCCTCCCGCTGCCCAGCTGGGCAAGGTGACTACCCTCTGGACAGCAGCGTAGTCCGCTGCGACGGCCTCGGAAATCGTCTTGCATTCGGGTGCTGCATAGGAGAGTTGTCCTCGTGCGTTTCAAAGGGTCACCCTCCTGTTTGTCTGTATGTCGAACTTGATACTCTGTCGATTGTTGCTGACCTCAGGCCTTTGCCTTTGCAGGTGAGGATTGTTCCCGCGCGTGTGCCTGCCGTGTCCGCGGCGTGGCTGAGCTCGGTAAGTGCGTGTGTGAGCACCACGGAACACATTCGGAACACCGGAACACGTTCGGGACGCGGAGACTTGAACGCGCGTCGAGGGGTGGCGGCCCTGCGGCCCTGCGGCCCTGCGGCGCGGTCCCCTCCGAGTCAACACGCCCGCGCCGCGCCGTGTTTACCCTGCCGGACGCTGTCCGATGTCCTGATAAAACTTCCTGTTCCGGTCGGAGGAGAAGGACCCCCTGCGGCCGCAGCACGGAGCCCCCGGGGCCCCCGGCGGAGGCGGCGGCGGCGGAGGCGGCAGCGGCCGGAGGAGGCGCCTTCCGCGAGGTGGGGTCAGCCGCTAATAAGGGTGGTGACCCAATGAAAAATCTTCCGAAACGGCGAGGGACAGCGAGAGTGAGAGAGACAGACAGACAGACGAGAAAAGCGACCGGTCTCGTTTATAATGGCTATGTAGGGGTCAGAGGTCAGCAGCATAGCCAGAAGTCCGTGGAGTCACACGACCTTCGTCTCTCTCTGTCTCTCTCTCTCTCTCGCTCTGAGGTAGTCGAACCTGTCGCGTGGGAGTGGCCGGGCCCCGGCGGCGCGGCTGGCACAGGCGCCGCGGTGCGCGGACATATCGCACGATGAGTCGGGCGTATTGTCGTGCCGTAACTGCGGCGGCGGGGGGGGGTCACCTGCTCACCTCAGCGCCGCCTGCCAGCGCGGGTGTTACGCCGCAAGACCACGCGCGCAACACTTTCTTTTTCGTTTTCTATTATATTCCCGGCCCGCGGGACTGGTTGTGATTAGGGCCCCTCGGCGGCGGCGGCGGCGGCGGCGGCTCGGTGCGGCATATTGTATGGAGATTTGAGGCGCGCGCCGCCCCTGTCCGCGGGGTCCCGACGGGGTGCCCTCACGACGCGTGGCTCACCCGCGGCTGACGACGTTCATAATTTGCTTCTTCGAGAAGCGGCACATTCTCCTGGGGAGGAACGCCCGCCCCCGGGGACTTTGGCACGCGTGTGCCGATATCATGCGCACCGCCGCGCCTTTCACATTTTATCTCTCTTGTATTATTTTCGACGTATTTTTTTTTTTAAACAAGCGGAGGATGCGCGCCTCTCGATGCTGCCGTGGTGTCTCCGGGAGAAAACGCTCCGGTATGTGTCGGGGGGAAGGCAGTCAAAATAACGCGCCTGACAGAGAGATTTGAGAATATATGTTCCACATTTTTTGCCCCCCCCCCCTCCTCTCCCTCTTGCAAACGTCCTGTTAACTCGAAAACGGACGTTAAAGTTTGAAACAATGGACCGTTGCCGGGGTCCTTTGAAGAGGGCTGACCACTTCGCTGCCTCGGCTTCTGCCTCTTCTGCCAGCGCCGGCTCTCGGGAGGAGTTTTTTTTTTTCGTGTCCCAAAAGTCTTTCTCCCTCCCGAATCTGGTGCGCCCGGCTGCGCGCGGCCGCCGGGGGCGGCGAGAGACGCGCAAACGACCTTCGCAAGGTTGTCTGGACTGCAATGCCGCGGAGTCTCTGGAGTCTGCACGCCGGGGCTCCACACAGCCGACGGCTTACTGCAGTGCGGTGCGAAAAGAAGAAAGGAATTCGAAACGAACCCAAATGTATAAACTGAAAAAAAAATTAAGTTCGAATTTTTTAAAAAAATATTTTAAAAAATATTTTAAAAAATTGAATTGAATTTAGGGCAGATCCATAAATTACCGTCGGAGTGTTCTGGCTGGAACATATTGGAAAATATTTGCAGCCCCCAAAACAGTTGCCGTGCTGTACGACCCGCGCGCTGATGGAGCTGTGGAGGCCCCCCCTCCGATACCGTCAGCAACACGGGCCGCGGCGTCTGCTTCCGCCGTCTGACATACGGCGTCTCGTGTCGTACTTGCACTTTCTACCGCCCCCCCCCCCCCCCTCCCCTCCCCTGCACTGCATGTGTCCCGCCGTCCCCGCGCTCGCAGTCCGGTTGTCGAGAGGGATCCTTTTCAAAACGAGCTCAGTTTTCGGCGGCCCGGATGGCGTTTCCTTTATGCTGTTAGAAAGTGCTGCCGAATCCCCCGGCGGCGGCGGCGGCGGCGGCGGTGTCCGGGCGAAAGTCGTGCCCGCGTTACGTGCAGTGCAGCCCAATACTCGGTGCGGTGCACGCTGCACGCTGCACGTTCAATTCCTCATTTCGCTTCCGATTTTTCCTCCCCGTCCCCGACCGCTTTCCCGTTCCGTCTGCGCCGTTTCCCTCCCGTCTCCGCGCTCAGCCGTTTGGAAACTCGGAGCAGCGCTCGCCGGTCTGGAAGGCGAAGCGGGCGGCGGCTCTTCTTTGGTCCCCCGAAGGGCACGGCAGAGGAGGGGGGTGGGGGAGGGGGTGCGCTCCGCCGGCGGGGCGTGGCGAGGAACCCGTTGAGGCGTTCGCCGCCGCCGCCGACAGGCCGCCGCAGAGCAATCAACTAATTTTCCCGAATTTCAAGGTGTTTGTTGTGTTTGCTGCAAATTGGGCATCCGAACCCGTTGGGCACGCGTTGGGCCCTGAATGGGCCATTCTGTGGACGCAGCCAGCCGTGAACCTCAGCCGAGCGGGGGGGGGGGGGGGGGGGGGGGGGGCAAGGCGGGTGTTGGGGGGGGGGGGGGGGAAGCTACGGGGGCACAGCGAGCGCCTTCAGTGTCGCTCCCAAACCCGGTCAGGGGCCCGCTTTGTATCTGTCACCTTCCTGTGCCGTCTTCTCTCCTCCTGGCAGGAAGCAGGCACGCGGTGCAGCACGGCGACCCGCCCGAACACTGCCGCCCAGCGCCGCCCAGCGCCGCCCAGCACAGCACAGCACACAGTACGCAGAGCCCTGCCGAGAGCTGCGGCCAGCGAATTGTTCCTGTCCGAGCTCTTCCCCCTCCGTCCGCGACACGGCACGCGGCACACGTCTCTCCTCCTCCACCCCGGCGCCGATGAGTAAAACCTCCTCGTCAGTTTGCCCGCCCACTGCAGGCTGTCAAACCGAGCGAAAATGTTGGTGCTGCTGATGGTTCTCTTACATACACACGCACACCCACGCGCACGCACACACACACACACAGACGAGGGCGGGCATAGACACCGAAATAGGCCATAGGGGAGCGAGAGGGTGAAAGGTGATTTATTTGAGCAGTGTCTCCCCCACATTTGTTTGCTGGCTGCCTTTTAAAATCCCCCCTCTCGCTCCCACCCTCTGACGAGAGACGGTGCAAGAAGGAGGGAGCGGCCTCCTTTTCTCTCTTTCCTTTCCTTTTTTTTCCCTCGGAGAGCAGCAGCAGCCGCGGCGGTGGAAGCGCATCCATCCCGCCCGCCCTGGAGAGGCCCGTCCCGTGTCCCTGCGGCCTGCGGGGCGTCCCGGCCCGGCACGGGGCGGCACGGGGCGGCACGGGGCGGCACGGCACTCGATGACACGAGCACCACGATGTGGTGGTGGTGACGGCGGCGGTGTTGATGGCGCCGACCACCTCGCCATTATTTTCATTGTCCATTTATAGGCGTTTCATGTGCGTGTTTCACCTTCCGCCTGCGTGTGTGTGTGTGTGCGTGCTGTGTTAAGTAACGCCCCCAGCCAAATTCCAGCCACATTGCCTCGGCAGCAACAACAACAACAACTAGTTGTACGAGTCGTTCGGCGCGCGCCCCGTGGCCGCGGAGGCTCGCCTCTGCCGCGGGGACCGCGGGACGAGGAAGCGCCGGTTCTGTCCGCCGGGGGGCGCTGGGGGCGCGCGGCGCGGGCCGGATTCTCGGCCCCCTGCATGCAGCGCTGCGCTGCCGGCCGCCCAGTATTTACGGGTCGCTTTGCGCAACTCTGTGGACAGACGGCCGGGTGTTTGCGGGGGGCGTGGCGCCGCCGTCCCGCCCCGTGCGGGGTCCCCCGTGCGGGGTTCCCGATCGGTCGGCCGCACGGCCCTGCATCCCGGCCCGGCCGCATTGATGGCCCTGGTTTGTTTTGTCTGTTGGGCAATGCCCCCGCAGCCGGCGGCCGCCGCGCCGGCTAAGGCAGCTGAGGCTACGGCCGCGTTCCGCGATGCCGCGATGCTCCCCGACGGCGCTGCCGCAGACCGCAGAGTGTTGCGGGGCCCCGCCGCGCCCCGCCGCGCCCCGCCGCGCCCCGCCGCGCCCCGCCGCGCCCCCACCGCCGGGCCCTGCGGTCGGCGGTATCCAAACCGGACGTGCGCGGCCGCGGCCATTCCGATCTGACCCGGGCCGCCGCCGCCGTCCGCCGCCGTCCGCCGTGCTGCGGGAGGATGTTTCGGAAGGGGAAGCGGAGCGCGCGCGTTGCATCCCGGCGGCGGCGCGAGGGCGAGGCCGCGCAGTACAGAACTGCGGCGGGGGAGCGGCCTTGCTGCCTGCCGGGGTCCACCCTGCCCCTGCCGTGTGGCTGCGCTCGGGTTGCCTACCCGGCGGCTGCTGTGGGGGTGGTGTCCTGCCGGCGTCCTCCGAGCGCCCCGCACCGCGCTGCTTACCCAATCGGTTACGTGCGGGCGGAGCGGCGCCAGGCGACGGCGGCGCGGCGGCCGGCCAGGCCGCGTGTTCACCGCCGGGGCTGAGGCCGGAGCCAAATCCCCAGGGCTCGGCCAGGCTAGGCCAGGCTAAGCTACGCTAGGCCAGGCTGGAGACGCGAGTGCCCGCTCGGAAGGTACTGTGCGGCTGAAACAGGAAATGCGATTCGCGGCTCGCAGGGGGTCCTGGAGGGGGCGGCGGTTCCCGCGGGGCGGGGCGTGGCGGCACGCGTACGTAGTACGTCGGATGGGAAGTGTCGATTGCGGAGTCGGGGCGTCGTCCCCTTCGCCGTGGTCGGCGTCGGCGCCGCCCTCGGCAGGGCCCTGGGCTCCGCTGGGCTCCGCTGGGCTCCGCTGGGCTCCGCTGGGCTCCGCTGGGCCGCGATGCGCCGCGCCGCGTCTGCATTTGCGTCTGATGAGATTAGTGATTCGGCCGGTTTAACCTTTAGGCCGTGAGCCGGGGGCCCCGCGTGACACGGAAACGGGACGGGACGGGACGGGACGGGCTCCAGGAAGTGTGCCGGGCCGGCCGCGGCTGCGGGGGAGTCCTCGCCTCCGTGCCGCGCCCGCCCTGCGCCGCCGCTGCCCGCGGAGAGGAGAGGGGCCATGAATGAAGCCCCCGGTGGCACCGCGTCGCCGCCAGGGGCCGCCAGGGTCCGCCAGGGTCCGCCAGGGGCCCAGGGAGACGACGATCGCCGCGCTGCTGCGCGCGCGCCGCGCGGAGAAAATCGGTACTACCTGGCGGCGGTACTCGAACCCGCGGTGCGGCCCGCGCGGCCCGCTGACTTTGCCCCACATCTCCCCCGCGGGACTTCCTGATGCTCGCTGCTGGCGCTGCTGGCGCCGCTGGCCGGCTTGGCGGTGGGAGCGGGCGGCCGGTGCTGCCGCCGCTGCGGTGACAGGAAGGAGTTGCACCAACAAGTGTACATAAGCGCCGCAGCCGCCGCCGCCGCCGCCGCCGCCGCCGCCGCCACTGCCGGCAGTCGTCGGAATTGGTTCACATGAGATGAGGAAAAGATGTGTGAGTGTGTGTTGCACGCGTGCGCGCACGCAGCGGCGCACGCACGCGTGTTGCGTTGTCCGTCGGGCAGGGCTGGCAGGAGGCAGGGCCGGAGGGGCCCCGGAGGGGGCGTGTGAAGTGCCAAGTGCCACCAGTCGCGGCCAGTACGCAACGGATCGCAAACGGTGTCATTTTAGCTGCGCTGTTACCCCCCCCCCCCCCCCCCCTTCCCTTCCGTCTTCCGTCTGTCTGTCTGTCTGTCTCTCTCCCTCTCTCCAAGGCTCTGCCTCACCCGCTCCGACGCCCACACGGATCAGCGCTATAACGAGGGCCGCTTGTTTAATTCGTGTGCCGGGCTGCCGGGCCGCGCCGAGGGCCTGCATGTGGGGGCCCAGCAGCGGCCCGGGAGCGGCCCCAGGGAGCCTCGCAGACCCACGCACGGAGGGCCAAAAATACATAACACGTAATGCTCGATTTTATTCTCAAGCCAGCGTGCACTGTAATATTAACTATATAGTTCTTCGTTTTCCGTTTGTAGATGAAGAGCAGCTTGTAAATTAGTTGCGACCGCTTGCTACTATATTTTTGCTCTGGCCGGCCGGCGTTACGTATCGCAGGCGACTTGTGTGTGCCGGGCCGGGCGGAGGGGTTTAGCGGCCACTCTATTCGGAGTCGTTTTATTTCCCCCGGTCCTGTGCCCACCCCCCTCCTACTCCTCCTGGCCCTTCCCTTTTTGCGGACCCCTTTCTCCCGGTCGCTGTTTGTTGCAGTCGGAGCCTGCTGCTCCGGCACCCGCCCGCTGCACTCGTCCAATCGGACGTCAATTTGTGCATGAGAGACTGGTCCTCGCGGGAGAGGGGGGGGGGGGGAATCGTCCTCTGCTCCCATGCAGGAGGAGGGTAACCAGCACCGCGTCGTCCGGCTCCAGCACAGGGCGGCTGGCAGCGGCAGCGCAGGTTTTTTTTTTTCGTGGAACTCGCCGAGAGCAGAAGCCGAGCCGCGAAGAAACGCGGTGAAGCGACTGCGCGGAGCGTTTAGCGTTGCCGCGGCGAGACGGGCTCAGCTGCCCCGCCGGTACCCCACCATGATCCGCAGCGGCGGCATCGGGTTTAATAACCCGAGCGTTTGACGAACGTCCGGTTGCTGCTGTAGCTGCTGCATCGTGTCGGTCGCCTCGCTCGACTGATGCACCACCGCGGGGCGGAGTGCTCTAAAGGACCAAATCGCGTATTTTTGTTGTTGTCTATTTTCATCTTTTTTTTTTCGGCCGTGCGTCGGAGCGTGTGTCGCGGGTGGACGGCGCCTGGTGGGTAGGCAGGCGGCACACCGCGCGCGCAGCCGTGCCGTGCGGGCCGGCCTACCCGGCAGGCGCTACGGAGGCAGGAGAGCGAGGAGCAGCAGGTGGAGTGGGCGCGCGGCCCGCGGCCCGCCTGCCACTCCCGGCCGCGACAGTCCTCTCATGCGCGCTGCGCTGGCTGTGCTGGCCGCGCTCGGCGCACGCCTCCAGCCAGCCCACTAACTGGTAGTACTGGTCTAGCGTATTATGCCGTGCGCAGCGCTGGCCTTAAGTGGCCTACAGGGGCACGCCGCCGCCGCCGCCGCCGCCGCTCCGCTGCATATCGCGGGTGAAATTCAATCTTCATTTAAAGTTTCGCGCGCGCGGAATGGGCGGCCGCGGCCGGCTAATGAAGCAGACGGTGCAGAGTGGAGCAGACACGACGGGGGGGCCGCCGCCCGCCACGCCACGCCACGCCACGCCACGCCAGACTCACAGCCAAAGTTCACGCGGAGCGCCCGCGCCGCAGAAGCAGCAGTGCGGCACTTCGCAAACATGAGCAGCGAAACCGCCTTCATCAGCGGCGGCGGTGGCGGCGGCGGCACGCTGTAAAAGTGAGGGGGAGAGCGCGCGGCACGGCGCCGGACCGGGCCGGGCCGAACCCTTCTCAACGCCAATTTTTAAAGCTTATATACATCACGCACACGGAGGCGGCACGTCACCGCCGTGTGCGTGTGTGTGTGCGTGCGAGGGAGAGTCTGTGTGTGTGTGTGTTCACGTGTTACGTAACGGTATTGACAGCTGACAAGGCTGAGTGAATATCAAGTAATTGCGGGATTGATTATTTCTTTTTTTTTTAAAATAATCTCTCGCTCGATGCCTGTTCGTTTGTCGATGTTCGAGCGCTGCGCTCGAGCGCGGGGGTCGCCGGGCATGTATATATGGGAGGTCCGCTGTCCTTGTGGTGGGTGCCCCCCGGCCGGGAGTCTCTCTGTGGCCGTTACGAAATGGGTCCTGAGGACCGGGTCCGGCGCGGGGTCGGGCGGGGCGGGGCCGCCTCTGGTGGTATCCGATGAGGTGTCGGCTGTGTAATAGGCGATTCTGTCACCGTGGGCTCGCGAGCCCGGCCGGGCCGGGCAGTGTCGGACCCACAGAGGACCCGCAGGACCCAACAGGACCCAACAGGACGGGCGCAGGGACGGCTTCTGGTGGTGGGCGCCGTGGCCGTGTCCCCAGCGGCCGCCGCCGGCGACACGGCCACACGACGACCAGGCCTGGCGCGAGTGTGTGTGTGTGTGTGTGTGTGTGTGTGTAAAAAACGGGGGGGGGGGAGGGAAAGAAGCAGGGAGAAGTTTAGTGGAAAGGGCGACCAGCAGGGAAAGTGAAAAGAGTCATTCTGGTTTGGTGTGCCTTGTGACTGCTGTCTGCTGCAGCCGCCGCCGCCGCTGCCGCTGCAACTCTTTTGCTGATTGATTACGGCGATGACATGATGATTTGCCTGCCTGCATAGCAACTGCATAAGCGGCCGCGACCTTTTGTGTGCTGCTGCGGCGGCCGTAACGCGCCGCGCGCAGGGAGTCCGTGCGGGGTTCGGCGTTACGGGTTTTGTGGACGTCGTCTGCTAGCGGAGAGACAGAGAAGGGAAAGGCGTGGCCGGAGACAGCCGGGGAGGGCCGCGGTGCCGCGGAGCCGCGGAGCTAGCCGAGCCGAGCCGAGCCGGGTCCGCGGGTCATTGCCTCGCCGACATGAACTTGCCCGGCAACTCGTTATGAAAATGTGAAGTGAGATCACCTGACGCGTTGCAATCACACGCACACGCGCGGCTCGTTGCATCGTCAGAGCCGCGCTGCGCCGCGACACGCCCGCGCGGGCGGGAGGCGCGTCCGCTGGGAGGCGAGAGGAGGAGGCGGAGGGGAGGTACGCGTCGGTGCGCGCCGTGGTGCGGCGGCGGCGGCGGCGGTCGCAGTTTAGTTTCTACTCGATTCTTGACCGGTCAATCTGGACTCGCCCCCCCCCCCCCCCGCAGCAGCAGCAGCAGCAGCCGGCTCGCTGGGCCTCCTCCTAGCCGAGGCTGGCCGGGGTATCCGAGGAAAGTTGTTGTTGTTGTTGTGGTGGTGGTGCAGAGCATCGACTTTGCTGAAACCCGCGCGCGGTTATAACGGGAAATCAAAAAATCTTGAGCATGTTTGGAGCGGGGCGAGGCGACAACAACCCCGGGCAGCGCTTAGACCCCGGCGGGGAGCGGGGAGGGGGTTCTTTCACTCGCATCACAGTCGATGTAATATGGATACACGCCCCCAAAACATGGAATCGAATGAGGAACTAACAGATTTAAAAATAAAACCGCAGGAAAATAAAAATAAGGGGAATAGTAAATTTTTGAAAAAGACAACTATTTTGGGTGGTGGTGTTACGCTTGCGTCACGAGTCCGCCACTACGACTGTGCCCATATCCGCGGGCCCGGGTGGTGACAAGGTGGATTACGACGCGGCGCCCGCTGCTCCGTGTCTTACAAAGGCGCCGGGCCGTAAGACTAATGACGGCCGGCGACGGCTCGCACACGCGGCGCGCGGGGCCCTCTGCTCCAAATAGCGCGGCCGGCGCTCGGGCTCGTACTGTCTCCGTCCCGCCCGCCAAATTGGTTCGTACTTGTCTCTGTCCCGCACGCCGACGGGTTATCGTACTGTCTCTGCCCGACGGGTCCCAGCAGCGGTGCGCCGGTACTTTCTTCTTGGCCCACGTAATAATGGCACGGTTATGTGGGCCAAAACGGCTAGTCAAAAGCGTCTCGGTGGCGGCGGCGGCGGCGACTCCGGGCTCCGGTCCATCCGGACGGAACGGGCGAGGCTCACGCGATAGCCGGAGCCCCCGGAGCCCGCGGAGCCCCGGACGACAAGCACCCGATGACTCGATTCGATCCGACCCGACCTGACCCGGACCGACCGAACCGGGCCCGGCTCCGGTGGGCCCCGGCGCTGGGACCCGAACCTCTCGGGGCGTTACGTATTGCTGATCGGTGAGAGAAAGAAAGAAAGGAAGAGGAGGAGAGGGGCCGTACGAAAACAACACGCACACGGCACCCTCTGTCTCTCTCACTCACTCCCCCTGCCGCGGAAGCAGGTGCTGTATGTGTGAGAGAGAGGGCCGTACCACTACTCGGAGTTAGTTGTGTGTTTTGTGTGAGGAGGCGGAGGGACGTCATCGCCGGGGCCCCGCGGGACGACAGCGTAATAACACGGGCCCCCCGACGACGGGCGCGTGTGCGGGAGGCGTCGTCCCGGCCCCCGGGTGCCCCCGGAGGGGAGGGTGGCGTCGGGCGTCGCCGCGCAGGAAGCGAGGTCGCCCCGCAACGCAAACATCCGCGTCCCGCCCTCCGCCCTCGGTGAGGGGGGCGTGGCCGCGCCGCCGGAGTCTCCCGCGAGGCCCTGAAGGCCGCCGATGGCGAGGGACGACGTCGGCGACCCATGCGCGCGCCGCGCGCCCTGGGGGCCCCGGTCGGAGGGACTGCCACTCGTACTTTCGTTTCGTGGCTTCAATTAGGTGCCCTCTCCGAGCGAGGGGGAGTGGGGGGGGGGGAGGGAAGGTCATAGGCCGCGGGTCGGCGGGGGCCCGGCGGGGGCGCCGCCGCCGCGGACAGCGAAAGCCACGGGTCCGTGCGGCAAGCCGGCAGGGCTCGCGCAATGATGATGAAAGGATGGAGCGAGTGAGAGAGTGAGAGAGACGGCCGAGATCAGTGCCTGTGCAGTGCCTATGCAGGCTCCGGGGGGTCATGCCCGGACGTACACTTCCTTTCTCCTCCGCGCCATTCACAAGGCACTCACTGTGGTGCACTGGTAGTCCGCCGTCGGTAGTACCTCCCGGCGCCTCCGGTCCCCACCGGCTGCAATCTCAGGCTCTGCAATTTCTTGTCCCGCCTTTAAAAAAAAACATTTAATAATTTTTTTTTTGCACGGAGTGACATCTTCCCTGCTCTGGAATTCCTGGTTCAAATACCCGTGCCCGCCTCCGTCCGGATGGCGTGTGATGCGCTCCTCGTCCCCCACGCTCATCGCCGGCCTCGGCCTGGCCAGCTTGGGGGCGTGCCGTGCCGCGCCGTGCCGTGCCGTTCGGGAGAAACTCGTCGAGTGTCACGTGACCCGTACTCTGTCATTGCGGCCGCCCCGCGCCACGCCCCCGCGGAGGTTCCAGCGACTCCAGAGGGACTCCAGGGCGCCGCTCCGGCCCCGGCTCCAGCCTCCCCCTCTGACGGCCGATCATTTCTCACCGTGCTTTCGCCCGCGGCTCCCCGCGGCTCCCCTCGAACTGCCCCGCGCGGACGGCCGCGGCGGTGGGCAGCGCGTCCTCAGAAGCCCGCCACCTCCACGTCGTCGTGCCCGGCCCGGGATCGTCCTGGCGGACGCAGCGTGTTGCCCTCCTCCGTCGCTCCGCGCGGCCGCGAGTCGTCGACGTGGACGTAGAGCACGCAGCGGAGGCAGGCGAGGCTGGGTCAAAGAAATGTTTTGCCCCCGCGGCCGGCGCGCGGGAGTTGAACCCGTGCCAGCAGGCCGGGGGCCGGGGGCCGGGGGCCGAGGTATCGCTCTGGATGCTAGTGATTAGCGGGATCGCGATAGGCCCAATATATACAGCACGGCGGTACGCCGCTAACCGGCCGACACGGCGCGGCGAGGGGGTTAGAAAAAGAGACAGAGATATTAGAAAGAGCGATAGGGGAGCGTAAAGAACGGGGCCGGCAGGGCGGCGCCTTTCCCCTCCCTCCTTCGGATCGCGGACCGAAGAAAGTCCTTTCTTCCCGCGGCCCCCGCGTGCGCCGCTGCAGCCGCTTGCAGCGGCCGTGCCGCCTGAAAACAAAATGTTGCCTAATTATTATACACCGGCTGACCGGAAGGCGAGGGCATTTAGCGGGACCTAACGATTGATGACATGCTGGGGGCAGCTCTGGAGGCTGCTGGAGCGGCCTGGAGCAGTCGGCCGTCGGACCAGTTATGGCACGGGGGAACCCGGGGACCCGCGGCTCCCATGGCGGCCCAGGCCCCGGTCCACGCCCCGCATCTCCACTCCCGGCCCGATCGCGCCGCTCTGATCTTGATCACTTGGCGAGACGTGCGAAAGTTGTACTTAGGCCTATCTCTTTACTGTACTCTCCGTGGACTTACTTGGCCCCGCCACGCCCCGCCACGCCCCCGTCTCTCCTGCTGGGGTACACCGCACCACTCTAGGCGCTTGTCGGTACGGACGACCGCTTTAAACGCTCTCTGCTGCGATAATGTTCCCTCCCATTGCCGATGATAATATTTTCATGCATATACTGAGATATTTTACATTCTATTATTTTTTTTCGCGCCGGGCAGTTGGTGAGGGAGGGGGGGGGGAGGGAAGGAGAGGGGGCAGAACACAAGGACCGGTTCGAACCGAGCCAAGCCGGGTTATGCTGATCGAGGATATTCTAACGTTTCTCTCCTCGCGCGCCGGTGAACCAGAGGCTGGGCCGGACCGGCAGGAGAGTGAGAGAGAGAGAGAGAGAGGAGAGAGAGAGAGAGAGAGAGAGAGAGAGAGAGAGAGAGAGAGAGAGAGAGAGCGACGGGTCACCCTGCCGTTAATTGCTTCTCTCACAAACATTGGCGGACTCCCCGCCCCTGGTTCACGCCCCGGCACCCCTCCCTCCGTCTTCAGCCCCGGTCAGGCCGACGCTCTCGCCGTGTCGCTGTACTGTTTGCGCTGCAACTCGCCCAGCGGAAACTACTCTGGAAAACTACGGTTGCGTAGTTGGCGGCGTAGCGGCTCCGCACGTAACGACGCTGGCTGAATATTATGCGCATTTTCACTGCCACTGCGTGAGCCCGCGGCGCGCCGACTCCCCGCCGACTCCCCGCCCGCCCCGCCCGCCCCGCCCGCCCCGCCCGCCCCGCCGACTCCCCGCCGACCCCCCGCCGACCCCGCGCCGACTCCCCGCCGGCCCCGCGCCGCTTTGATAATTTTCCGCCGGGACTGACAGGTTCTCCGCTTTGACTTAATTATCTCAGGGGCCTAGCACCGAGCCCTCAGGTGCCGCGGCGTCGAGGGCCATCCGGGTCTGTCTAGCCGCGAGTCTAGCCGGGCCCAGTATAGGGCCTAGCACTGCGGGCGAGTATGAAAATTTGAGGTGCACAAGTTTCTAACGTCGCTGCACTGTGTGCACTTGTGTGCGCTATGCGTTGCGCCCTGTGTGCGCTCCGTTGTGCACCAGGATGTCGTGGTCCCTGCTGGAGGAGGGCGAGAAGCAGGCGAGAGGGGGGCCCAACGGCGTCACTTCCAAGAACGGCGTCTGGCAGAGCGGTCGGCGGGGGTGTCGGAGCGGAAAAGGCAGGGGGGAGGGAGGGAGACGATGCACAGGGCCCTCCGAGGGCAATATAACGCACTCCCTTCCGACCACCCGCGGTACACATGTTCTGACAACGTTCTCTCTCTCTCTCTCTCTCTCTCTCTCTCTCTCTCTCTCTCTCTCTCTCTCTCTCAAACACCCGACCCTCCACACACTCTCGTACCGCTCGCCCCGTCAGCTAGGGTCGCGCCGGGGTGCGTACCTTCGGTTCGGTCCGTGTGGAGGCGCTGACCTCACCGGACTGGCCGAGGGGGGGGGGGGGGCGAGGAGAAGAGAGGTCAGGAGAGAGGGGGTGCAGCGGCCAGCAGCCCCGGCCAGCAGCCGCGGCCAGCCCTCGTTAGCGGTCTCATGTGAGGGACTCTTCCGGGACGGCCAAATGATTGGCATCCGCTGGCGGACGTAGGCCCGAATCAGCGCGTCCAGTCTCTCCAGCAGCTCTCCAGAGTGACTCTCCAGCGGTTGTCGGGAGCGACGCTCTAGTGGGGTTTGCAGTGGATTTCCAGCGGCTCTGTACTACTCTGTCTACCTACGCTAAAACGTCTCTCCAGCGTCTCTCCAGCGGCTGTCCAGCGGCCCTGCGGCGGCTCTCCAGTGGCGCTCAAACGTCGCCAGGCCGCGCTGGCCGCGCCCAAGGCCCGTGCGCGGGCCACGCCTGCTGGCGCCGCTGGTGTGTAGTGCCGCGTGTTCGAGTGGCCGGCCGACACGGCGGCGCGAGTGGGAAAGATGTTAATTAGCACAGGTGTGTGTGTGTGTGTTTGTGCCATATGCCGATACGTACGCAGGGCCCCGCGGACAGGCAGCATATGTGTGTGTGTGTGTGTGTTTGTCTCTTGCCTTGAGGTGCCCATTCCCAGTGGGCACGGAGGGGGATAATTGCACGCGATGCATTTGCTACTGCACAGCGCCGTGGTACTGCTCCTTGCACTTTTTAAAGTGCAACTCGCGGCGCGCGCACTCACTTGACGGCGGCGCGGGGAAAAGTGCACCGCGGGCGCCGTGCTCAGTCTCTCTCTCTCTTTCTCTCTCTCTCTCTCTCTCGCCCTCATACGCAGCGATTGCAGTTATATATTGTGTTTTCGCTAGTCACTCCGCAGTGTTTTTTTTTCTCGCGCGGTGACCCGGTGCGTGTGGAGTAGGCTAGCGCGATAGCCAGGTAGACAAGACCGGCTGTGAATGGGGCATAAAGCGTGCCTATCTTTGGGGCCTCATTCACTCTCTTCTGAGTGTGGCTCGGTGCGTGGGGCGGCGGGGGCCCCGGCGGCGGGGGCCCCGGGGATGCCCGCATGACGTCACCGGTGGCTCATCCCGACAGATGAGGAATCCGGGCTGAGCGCCGCCGCCGGGGCACCGGGGGGACTGGGCACCTGCGGGGACTTCAAAGATTTAACAAATACACTATATATATATATATATATATATATATATATATATATATATATATATATATATATAGCTGAGAAGCTGTTAATGAGCGCGCTAAAGCGACCGTGTCCACGCCGTGTCCGCGCCGTGCGCCCCCCCCCCCCCCCCCCGTGCCAAATCCCAGGACACGACGCCGCGGCCGACGCGGCCAGGCAGCGATGAGGGCCGCACGGGACTTACCGTGGGCCGGGCTGGACCCCAGCCTCCAGCAGCCTCCAGCAGCCTCCAGCATTCCAGACGTCACTCCCTACTCCCTCCTCCTCCACCCCCCCCCCCCCCTCTTCCCCCACCCCCTTGAGCCCAGCGGGCACTTATGATCGGACCATCATAACCACTATCCCTTTAAAAGCGTATCTCGCCGACAAATTTCCTCAGAAGGAAAAAAAATAATAAAAAGGTGAAATAAAAGGATAACAAAGGTGAAGGCTTCAAAGGGTGTGGGGTCGGGAGACGTGCGCCGGTAGGTATGGGGAGAATGGGCCCCGGCTTGTCATTTGGTCTCGTCTTATTTTTATACATTTCCTAACCTTTTTATTCTTGTGGTCGGCTTTGGCTTTCTGACCCTCCGGACGCCGCGTCTTGTGTTCCTGTGTCGACAACACTGTGTCAATAGTAATACACGGGCAGGGCACTGTTAAAAGCCGATGTCGCACGGCTTATCTCCCCGGACTCCTCTCGCTTCTGTAACGACACGTACAGGGGGACGTTCCCGGGTGCCGCTCCCCAAAACGGGCCGAACTTTGAGCGCTGTGGCGCCATCTTGTGTTAAATTTAAAAATTAAATTACTCTCTGGCCGCTCGCAGCGCTCCCCGCCGGCCGTGCGTGCAGGTCACCAGACTCGGGCACATTGTCAGCTAGGCCAGGGCACCCTGCCCTCGGCACCTGGCCGCCGCCGTCGGCCACCGTCGGCCACGTGAGGTAACGCGGGGCCTTCTCTTACAACACGAGGACCCCGACGAGCCCCCACGTGAATAACGCTGTTGTGGTCCGTCCGCCGCCGCCGCCGCCGCCGCCGCCGCCGCCGCCGCCGCCGCCGCCGCCGCCGCCCGCCGCCGCCGCAGGAACTCTCGCTCCAGTAATTTCGAGCAGCCTTCTTTAGTTAGCCAGCGCCCGCGGGGCGGCGCCGCCACCGCCTCCGCCACTTAGCGCGCCCGCATTGCATACAAGCCCGCTTTGCGAATTTGGCGCATCCCCCCCCCCCCCCCGGCTGTCCCCCACTTTAAACCCGCCTCACCTCCATTACCCGTCGACGCACTCACCGCCCTGCGCCCGCTTTAGCAAATTTATTCCGCAATTATTTGAGTCCGTTTTGGGTCCGCCGCCGCGGGGCGTGTGTCGTCTCCGCGGCGCCCGGCCCGCCACGGCCCGCCACGGCCCGCCGCAACTCCCAAACCGAATTAAAAGGATTTGCATACCCCTTCCCCTCATTACCGCAGCCGCCGGGGATGTGGAGCATCGTGGAGCATCGCGTGACGGCGGCCGGCCAATGTGTCGTAATCATTAAGTGCTGCCGGTCCCCCCCCCCCCCCTCTCTCTCTCTCTCTCTCTCTCTCTCTCTCTCTCGCAGCACTAACTATGCCGTGCGCCAGCACAGTGCTTCCAGAAATACTACATACACCTGGTTGTAAAGGGGCACACATGGGAGGTTACACGCCGTGCAATTATTTGACGTAAATATGGTTCATATACGCTGTTCTCTGGAGGCGGTGGTGGTGGTGGTGGTGGTCGGACGCGAGACCTCTGTGTGTGTGTGTGTGTGTAGTGTGTGTGTGTGTGTGTGTGTGTGTGTGTGTGGTGAGGCCCGCGTCAGGTCGACGGGTATGCCGCCGCGGTCCCGTAGCTTGCGGTTTTCCCCTCCGTGGGGGAGCCGCGGCGCCGCATAGGCCGCCATAGGCACTTGCGCTATTCCCTCGAATTCGATTGGGGCCGTGCAGCACCACTCCGCCGGTACCCCGGCTGGTACATTGCCGGTACCCCGCCGGTACTACACCGCCAGCACCGCGCGGGGCCGCACCGGCACCGGGACTCCAGGAAGTCACACGGAAGACGCTTGCCGACGGCGCCTGCCTGGGTGCCCCCCCCCCCCCTCCTCCCCTCCCCCCGGGATGGGACGGCGCTTTTGTCCGTGTGCTTGTTGCGTGTGTGACCCACTCTATACCGCTCCCCCCCCCCCCCCTCCCCCCTCTCCTTACCTCCCGTTCGCATTACATGATGGATTGATTGAGATGTCAATTATATTGGCGGGGGGTCCTTTCCCACCCGTATATCCCTACACGCCCATTCATTCACGCATGCACGCAGTCATTCATTCATTCATTCATTCTGCGTGTTGACAATGAGCGGTGTGTAAGTGCGCGGGTATACGGCCCATAACTCCTGTCAGCCGTAGAGACCCGGTGAGTGGCGGTGAGCAGGGCGTGGACTTGAGACCCGCGGCGCCACATACACTGCGACCCAAACTTTTCACGAGATCGAACGCAATTATGGTGAACGCGATTTGTCCGTAATATCACTTGTTGATATCTATTATGTATCACACTTTGTGCCCCCCCTCCCTTTTTGTGCGCAAATCTCCAAATGTACTGTAATAATCATATTCAAGAATTTTTTTTTATGTCTCAATTTTTTTAAAAAAATTGGAATTTTTGGTTAAAAATTTTTGGTAGTTACTGTGTATGGCCATCCCGTGGCGCCCGGTCAGACAGAACGGACCCCGCTGGTGGCGGGTCCGGTCTGGAGAGCTGCGCAGGCAGCGCAGGCAAATCAGTGAGCTGGCGGCACGCGCCGCGCCGAGTGCGGCGAGCGACGCCCTGCGAGTGTGACTCATCTGTCCGCAAGGACGCCCGCCTCCTCGGCCCCCGCTGCCCCCCCGCTGCCCCCCGCTAACGTGCCGCCTTCCTCTCTGTTGCAGGTACGTGTCGGGACGGGCAGGCTTTTGACCCGGACTGTACCCCGCTATACGGCGTATACGTGGGCCGCTTCCGATCGGTGAGGCATCCAGGTAGTATGCGAGGCGCGCGGCGCGGAGGCTGGCCGAGGGGTGGGTGACGGCGGCGGAGGCGACGGGGGGCGCGGTCCGGTCGTCTCCACCGGTCCGGGTCAACTGTTACGGCGGGAGGCACCCGACGGCGGCAGCCCCAGCCCCGCCCAGGGACGGGCATATGCAAATAATAAGCAACTACTGGCGTAATGTTTTCATCTGCGACTTGTTTTATTTTATTTTCTGCACCTCCGCCGGTTTTTACTGTGTGTGCACGACGACGGACAGGGGCAGACGGACGGGAGACATGTGTGCGAGTGAGTCACAGGGCAGCGGCGACGGCGGCCAGGGCAGGGCGCCGCCCCCCGTGCGGCGCGCGGCCTCCGCGGTGCCCCGGCGGGGCCTCGGGTGGGCGCTGCCGCTGCCGCTGCCGCTGTCCGGACAGGACACCGCGCCGGGCGGGCGGGCGGGCAAGCAGGCCATTGGGCCAGCCTTGGGCCATCCTCCAGCGCGGTGCTCCAGCAGCCGGCTCCAGAGCTGTCAGGAGTTGGGAGGAGGCTTTGAAAAGGGTTTCATTAGTTATTCCGGGAGGACGGGAAATGATTATGCCCGCCCGCAATTTTTACGGCGGTCGCTCCTCTTCTTCGTTTTGCCGCGTTTTTTTTTTGGTCGCTTGGCGACCTGTTTCAAAAACAGATTTTTAAAAAAAATAGAAATTTCGCAATTTTCTCAACATTTTTTATTTAACATTTTTTGTTTTGAACAGTGCAGTGCACAGTGCAGTGCAGGGTCACACAGCCGCGGGGAGCGGCGGCTCACGGTTACAGCCCTGCCCTGCCCTGTGTGCGCCTCGCCGCACCGCACCGTGCAGTGCAGCGGGTACAGGACTCGCGGACGCGAAGCGATGCGACGCGGGAGACGCTAACGCCGACAGGACAGGCGAGGAAGTGTAGGAACCGTTAGCCGGCTGTGGGCCGCCGCCGCCGCCGCCGCCCAGCGAGGAGGAGAAGCGAGGCGCTGCCGCTGCCGCTGCGCTCTTCCCCTCCCTGCCCCGCCTCCGCCCGATAACCTGTTTTGGCACCTCGCGCCGCCGCCGCCGCCGCCGCCGCCGCCATGAGCCCTGCGTGCGCGGCGCATCCGCCGCCATGGGTGTACCACGGCACTGCCTGGCCTGCTCCGTGGAAAAGCACGGAAAATGTGTCGGGTCGTGGAGGAGGCCGCCGCGTACGGTTCGCCGATGCACCTGCCGCCGGGCGGGGGGAGCGGTGCGGTGACGGTGCTTTTCGCCCAGATGCCAGATGGTCCTGCTGCCGCCGCCGCGTCCGCCCGCACCTGTCAAGGACTCGCGCCGCGCGGCCGTCTGCAGGAGAGAGGGGGGGGGGGAGGGGGAGGGACACGGCCATTGGGACGCCGCCCTCTTGAGTTTCGGCACACCGGCTGGACAGGACGGGGCCCTGCTGTTGGGCGTCGCCAAAGAGGTGCCCGGCCTGAAGCTCGACCGGTGGCTTCTTTTTATTAGGGCCGCCGGGGTGGCGGGGGCCCGGGCGGGTCTGGGGGCCCCCGCCCCTCCGCCGGCCGTCCCGTGCGACCCATTTTCCTCTCCGTGCGTCCTCCCGGTGCCCCCGAGTCCCTCCGGGTCCCTCGCTCCTCCAGGCCGGCCGACGACGCGGCTGAATCACTGAATCAATCGCCGCGCATCGCCGGACGGCTCCCCCCCTAACCGGGCGGCCGACTCGTATGTGAGGCTGCAAAAGTGCTGCTGAGGGGCGGTCCCCGCCGATCCTCTCCCCAAGGCGGTAAACACGACCATCCCGGCGCCTATCCTGGACGTCGCCGTCGACGGCAGACGACGGCCGCCAGCAGCGCCCTCCCCGCGGCCTCCTCGACCTCCCCCGGCGGATGCGCACTGTTTCACGGATTCGTCGTGGACGTGCCCCATTCCACCTCCCCCGGCAACGCAAAAGCCCTTTGGCACCCGGGCGGCCGTTGAGAGAAGAGCAGAGGAGGCCCTTTTGCCTCGCCTTGCCTCCGTGGGCGCGAGGGGCGAGGTGAAGGGCAGTGGCGTGGCATAGCAGCATCGCCTAGTCGTAAAATTGCATTACAATAAAAGTTTATTGGCGTTCTCCCTGTCTCTCCCTCTCCTCTCTCTCTCTCTCTCTCTCGCTCGCGCTTTGTCTGTGGTCGCGGCGCGTTGGCCCGGCGGTGGAGGTGTGCACGTGTGCGGCGTGGCGTGCGTGTGCGCGCACGTGCCACAACACGTGCCATAACTGCTCGCCCTTATCAGAGAGCGCGCGCGGTTTCAAAACGGCAAACCGACCCCGCCGTGCCGCGCGTGTGCGGGGCGGAGCGGCAGTCGCAACGGGCGAAAACAAAGAGGTGTTCTATCGAGGCCGCGTGCCCTGTCGCTGTCTCTGTCGCGGTCACGGGAGTGACAGAGACGGGAGGTGGTCGCGTGCGCGGGCGCCTTGTCCAGGACGTCCCGGCCGGGCCGCGTTGAGAAATAGCGAAGGGTTCTCACGCAGGCTGCGCCGAAGCGGCTGCAGCCGCTGCAGCGGCTGCAGCGGCGGGGAGACTGAAGCCTGGGCATGGCTGCCGCCGGGGACCACGGGGGGCTGAAAGATCTGACAAGAAAAATTTAAGACACGTCTGTTTCTTTTTATTTCTTTTTCCTATGGGGCAGGCTGTATCTTTTGCAGAGTGCCCAGGGCTGGGCACACAAACTAAAGCACAATTACTCCGGGTCGCGGCGCGCGGCAGTGAACCTGAGCTGGGGGAGCAGCGGCCTCCCTGGACCTCCCCGGCCGCGGCTCTCCACGGCGGCGCCCCCAAGCGGAAAGAGCCGTCCGGGAGGCCCAGTAAAGTGGAACAGGACAAGGGGTGCGCACGGCCAAGTGGCCAGGTGGCGGTGCCGTTGCGGCAGCGGCAGCACCGCCGGGACGGAAAGTCTTTTCCACTTCGGAAATTTTCGAAAAAGAAAAAAATGTGTTTTTATAGAGAATTACCCCTTGCGGCTAAGATGCTTTAAAAAATGGTTCAAAAATGGTTGGGCACTGCACTACCCCAAAGAAGTTGTATTCTGTCACCGTATTTCCATAATTGTCAAGAAAAATGTGGGGGACCGGCGTAAAATTCGAACCCACCCTCCTTCGATCGCCGGTCGACCCTCTTGACCACGCGGCCACCGAGCCCCGGTGAGGGTACCGGCGCGCTATCGACGGTATCTGTCCGACCCGCGACCGGGATACGACCACTACCTGGCCGTTTGGCGGCTGGTTCCCCGGCGGGTCGTCGTGATCCTGGCGAGGCGCGGCGCCGCGGGGCTCCGCGGTGGTGCCCCGTGGGGCCCGGCGGGGCCCGGGGGCCTCGGCGGCGCACCGCTAAGCTAACGGGCGGCACTGATTGAGATGCAGGCGCAGGCCCAGCCATCCGCGGCAGACAGCCCAGGCCAGAGGCCCAGGCCGGCCGACGGGTCTTCACAGAAAATCCCCCCCCCCCCGGCAAACTCTTTTTCTGCTTCCTTTTCCCGACCTTTTCGCAAGGGACAGTTCCGCAATTGATAACCGTCGCTGCCGCAGCCCCGCCCCGCCCCCTTGCTGCAGCGAGTATCTTCATTTCGGCTATTTGTCGCGCGCCCCGCCTGCCGCATGGCCTGCCGCGCCGCGGGGAGGTGTCCTCTGACCTTACGGCCGCCCGCGTGCATTGCGGGTGGTCGTGGGCACGGAGGGGGGCTTCCTCCTGGCATATCGCACCCCCCGCCGCGCCGCGCCGCGCCGCGCCGCGCGGTCAGAGGGGGGAACGCTGGCCACGCTGACGGGCGCTGCGCTGCTCAGCCGGACCCGCACCACAAGGCGCAGTACTGTATGACAATGGCCCGCGCCAGGCTGGAGGCCCGCCAAACACCTATCCCCGGCAGCGGCGGCGGCGGCGGCGGCGGCGGCGAGGTGCACTTGCTGGCCGCGGTGCTGCGGTGCTGCGGTGTGCGGTGCGGTACCGGTGATTTACCGCGCCGCCCCGCGCCGCTCTTTATACTTTGCGTAGAGCAGCGCGCCCGCACGCGGCTCGCACGCCGCGCACAGGCCGCGCGTTATTTATTGCCGAATGCTTCTTTTTCGTCGTCGGACGCGTCGGAGTCGTGGTGGTTGTGGCTGTTGTTGTGCCTGGTCAGGAATTCGATCCCAGGCGAGCGGCAGCATGTGTGTGCGTGTGTGTGTGAGTGTGAGTGTGTGCCCGCGCGCACGGAGCCCAAGTGTGCGGGGGCGGCGCCCCCCCCCCCCCCCCTGCTGAAGGGCACAATTGCCGAGTGCAGTATGGGAGTGGCTGCTGCTGCTGCTGCTGCTGCTGCTGCGGCGGCGGCGGCGCGGAACAGCGGGATCGTCTGTAAGGCCAACAAGATAACGACAAAAAAAACAACGGCAACATATTTTTCCAATTCCACGACGCAATGGTATCACTGTGTGGGACTCGTTGCTGCACACCTACACTGCTTGTTGTACAGCGTGGCCGTGTGTGTGTGTGCGAGTGAGACAGGACGAATGGCGCTGCGCCCCGACTTGATTCACAATCATAATTCCGATGTAAATTAGTACATACACACGACGACATGCGGCGCGGCGGCGGCGGCGGCGGCGGCAGTTCCGTTGGGCCGGCCGGATGCGATATTAATTGCTGCAACGGAGCGCGGGGTTGTTCTTGTAGAAGAGGGACAGAGACAGAGATGGGGACAGAGAGAGAGAGTCCTTGTTTCGCCGCGTCACGTACTTAGCGGCTGCTCGCGGCCAGATCTGTATCGGGGAGTCGTCGAGCCCGCGGTCCGGCGGCCGGTCCGGCGGGGCCCGGCCCCCTCCGGGGCGGCGGCGGCGGCGGCGGGGCGCCTCGTAAAACAGAATGTGTCGCTAAGCGCTCGCCCTTGGCTTAGTCTAGGCCGTCTAGGCGAAAGGGCGGCCGCTGCGCTGGAAGTGGTTGAGTGATGAGGGAGGCGTTGCTGAGGCCGCCGCCGCCGCCATCGCCGTGCTCTCTCTCTCTCTCTCTCTCTCTCTCTCTCTCTCTCTCTCTCTCTCTCTCTCTCTCTCTGCTGGGGGCGTGAGAGCCGAACGAAAACCGAGATTGGTTCAAATCGATTAAATGTTCGTACTGTTCGGGATAATGCGAAAAAGGGATACTTCCACATGCCAACCCCGCACGCACCAATCGTCCCGGCCCCGGCCCTCCCATAGTTGTCCTCCCCCCCCCCCTCCTCCCTCCTCCCCTCCCCTCTCCTCTCGCGCATATCTGGCGCTGATCCTTGTCAAAAACGCGTTCCGTCCGGATTCTGACAGCCCGTCTCGGGACGGGGCGAACGCGGAGAAAGCACGAGGATTCCGCGTCGCTCTCTCTCCCTCTCTCGTACTTATTCTTGTTGGGTCAGAGGTTCTTCAAGAGAGAGAGAGAAAATAACTGCATTGAATGGTCGCAAATTGTCCGATAAAGACGTTTTGCTCCGTGGGCCGAGGGTGCCGAGGGTCCCTCCGGCCCTCCGCTGTCCCGGGGCGGGGCAGACAGGAGCGCGGGACGACGTGATGAGTTTCTCATCGAAGAGGTGACTGTTGTGTGCGTGTGTGTGTGCGTGTGTGTGCGTGTATGTGTGTGTGTGCGTGTGTGTGCGTGCGCGCGTGTACGCGCGCCTTCGCGGCCAAGCGAGAAAGTCGCCTCCCTGTTCAACGCCACCGCTTCGTACAATCGGCAAGAGCATAAGTTGAAGTCTAAAGCGGGGAGGTAGAAGGGAAGCGTTTCCCAGAGGCCAAAGTACGAACCTGAGCAGGGCGTTCCGCCAACAAAATACTCCGGAAATGGGTTACCTAGGCTATACATTCCCGTCATGACGAGGGTATTCCGTCAATAGGGAATTCCGGAAATGGGGTACTCCTGGCCTCTCCGAGTAGACCATTCCGAGGATATCAGGAGGACATTCCGCTTCCAACTAGTACTCCGGTTATATACGAACACTCCGACAACAGGGTACTTCTTTCTAGCAGATTATTCCGCCACCAGGGCATCCCGAAAAACGTGCCTACATTCGCGGCCCCCCGGTCCACCGTGCCCCCCGCAGCACCCAATAAGCCAGCGTGCATCCGCACCGCCCCACGCGGCACGCGAGCTTATCTGGCCTACATCGGGCACACAGCCGAGACAATGGCGTCTGCTAAATCCCTCCGCCCCTCTCCTCACCTGTGTGTGTGTGTGTGTGTGTGTGTGTGTGTGTGTGTGTGCCGACAGCGGCCGCTCAGCCCGCGCTCTTCCCAGCGCGCACACACACGCACACACACAGTGGCGGTGTCTCTCTAGGAAAGTGGAAGCTGCAGCGGCAGCCACTCTCAGAAGAGACAATGAGGGATAGAGTACGTCCAGGATCAGCCGCCCCGCACCGAACTGCCGCCACGCCCTGCCACGCCCTGCCACGCCCTGCCACGCCGGCCACTCCACGACACGCCCCACGCAGCGCAGCAGAGCAGAGTCCTTGCAAGGACGCGCGCGGCGAGGCAGCGACCGGATTCCGTTTCACAGCGCCGTATGGGAATGCGTGGATGTGAGCGAGAGAAAGAGGGAGAGAGAGGGCGAGAGAGAGAGGGAGGGAGGGAGAGGGAGAGAGAGCGGAGCGGAGGAAGGGAGGGATATATTTCGCCCTTTCCCTTTTCTCTGCCGTTCCGGATCGAACTTTGTTGCGTTGCGAATTTTTTTTGTTGGCCATAAATGTTTTTTTTTTTTAAATAATGTAAGTTCTCTGACGAATAACTTCATTGTGATTTTTATTTTTGTAAAATACTTGAAATACCACAAAGAAGGTGGCGTTTCTTGTTTTTATTTTCGTTTTTTTTTTTTCGTTTTTTCCTCTAGTGAAAAGCAATTTGTTTGTTCTGCATGTCCCAACGCCAATGCACCGGAGGCAGGGCAGGTGTGGGCTGCAGAGGAGGAGGAGGGGGGGGGGGCGGGCGATGTCGGCCAATGCCGGTCGCCACTCGGGGCGCTCGGCTGCGCTGCGCTGAGCCAGGCCCCCCGCGGACCCCCCGCGGACCCCCCGCGGACCCCGTCCGGACCGCCAATGCGTCCATTGTTGTGGCGGCCAAGGTTTCTGGACCGGGCAGCGCCGCCGGCCGCCCCGCGGCTTCTCTCCGCCCTCCTACGTGAAGGATGTCCTGCTGCTGCAGCATGCTGCAGGGCTGCTGCCAACGCGACCTTCCGAGGGAATCGATTTGTCTGAGGACGCGAGCGTGTGTGTGTGTGTTTATATGTGCGTGCAGCTGCCGGGCGGAGGGCAGAGGCAGCAGAGCTCACGCGGTGAAAGCCGGACTAGCCCGAGGAGGACCGCACCGCGCCGCATGGACTCGAGTGTGTGTGTGTGTGTGTGTGTGTGTGTGTGTGTGTGTGTGTGCATTCCCCCAGGAATTTCGCCAAGTGGTGTGCGCTGCTCTGCGCTCCGGCGTGGCGTGCCGGGCTGAGGCTGTGAACCGGGCCGGCCCGCCTCCCATGGCTCACCGCACGGCCGCCTGGTGCCGCTCGGCCGCCTGGTGCCGCTCACCCACGCGGACGGCTGGCGGACGGGACGGGCCGGGCCCCGGGGCGGACACCTACCTCTGCAGACCCCTTCAGAGCTCGTTAGTGTGAAGGTCTTCTCTGCCTCTCTGCCTGCTCTGCCCCCCGCGAGGAAAGTGACGCTGCTTGACGTGCCGAGCGTCAGCGCTCGTCTCTGTCGCACTCGTGGGGCGTCGCGTACGGGCGCGAGTGAGACGGGTGTAGCCGCCGCGCCGCCCCGTGGCCGGGGGTGGGCCGGGCCGCGCCGTGGAGCCTACCCGCCGGGGGGCGCCCCGTGCCGCGGCAGCGGGGGAATAAAATATTGAGCCGCTTAAACTGCACTCACTCCGGCGGCCGGGGCTGCGGGGGCTGCGAGGGGGAGGCGGACGCGGCGCGTCCTTTAGTATCCTGCTAAGGCGATACAAACTCGTGGCGCGGCGTGCGTCCAGCGCGGAGCTGGCGGAGCCCTGCGGGGCCCGCCGGGGCCTGCCGGGCTGCCGGCTGATCGAGGACATCTCTCCCCTTCACCGCCCCCTCCCCGCTCCCACAGTACTGTACCTCGCGGCAAGGCCTGGACGCGGTCAGTGAAAGTGTGCGCGTGCAGAGTGCGGGCCGCGTGTCGTGCATGTGACGACGCCCCGGGCCGAAACAACACCCACGCTCGGCCGACAGGCCCGGCACATCCTGTGCGTGCGTGTGTGTGTGTGTGTGTGCGCGTGTGCGGGGCGTGGTGATTCAGAGCATCCTGTACTCTAAGGCGAACTCTACGTACCGGTGAACAGTCCAGTAAGTGTCAGGGTTTTAAAACATGTGCCCAAGCATCTAGCCATCTTTTTCTGTGGAAACCGATATAAATACGTAGCACTTTGATCTTGTTTATAATTCCGATGATAATCGGTATTGAGTGCGTTTTGAATAGAGAGAGGGTGGGAGAGTGAAGGAAAGGGAGCGACATTGAGAGAGAGAGAGAGAGAGAGAGAGAGAGAGAGAGAGAGAGAGAGAGAGCGAGAGAGGCTTATAGGGAGAGAGGAAGAAGGAGACAGAGGGTGAGAGAGAGAGGGGGAGGTGGGACTAGGAGCGGGCGAGAGACGGGTGTCCATCTCCTTGGCGGAAATGTCCCCATTCGCTGGCTGCGCCGCTGCGCCGCTGTGCTGTGTGTTTACTCGCACCGCAGGCACCGGCTAGCGCGGCCTAGCAGATGAGGAGGGGGCGGCGGGGGCCGGCGGGGTCACTGCAATGGCGCGGCGGGGTGTGTAATTACCCATACGGGGCCCCCGCAGACCCCCCCGGGGGGCTCCGCTGGGGGAGTCCTGCCGGAGTCCTGCCGGAGTCCTGACGGCCACTTTCACACTCACCTCCGCGCTGACGCCCGCACCGCTGGTCCCCCGCGAGAGGGAGAGAGAGAGAGAGAGAGAGAAGACGATGTATCCGCGGATGAGTATTCCGCCAGGGGTTATGTAGCCTCCGTGCCGTGAGTGTAGGACATACGAGGCCGGCGGCTGACCTCTTGCAGACCGCTTGCAGACCGCTTGCAGCCCGCTTGCAGACCACGTCCGGCCGAGTCTGCAGTGGGTGTGAGGAGGCGTGTCGTTTTGTTGGTCGTCTGTCGCCGTCCGGCC
This sequence comes from Megalurothrips usitatus, assembly GCA_026979955.1. Lineage (NCBI taxonomy): Eukaryota > Metazoa > Arthropoda > Insecta > Thysanoptera > Thripidae > Megalurothrips > Megalurothrips usitatus. The sequence continues at coordinate 7,289,211 of CM049597.1, read as the reverse complement.
CGTGTTCCCTCCCGCAGCCCCCGCAGCCCCGCAGCCCCGCAGCCCGAGGTGTGGAACAAGACTAGCTGGCCGGCTGCGCTGTTCATGTCTCCGATGACCCCGTCCCAGCCGAGCCCAGCCCACCACTTTCAGTTTCCTCTCATCGACATTCGCCAGGGCACACATGTGCACACGCACACACTCGCACACACACCGCGCGGCGCGTGTGATGCCGCGGCCGGCGGACGGGCAGCTTCCGCGGCCCGCGACGGACTCATATGTTACACCCCCCGCGACGTCGGGTCGGCCGGCACTCACGCAGTGTGAGTATGGAAATTATCGGGGTCGCGCGCACGCGCGGAATATTTCCGATTCATTTCGGGCGGCGCGGGTTACGACAGCGGCCTGCTGCCACGCCGGGTGCGAGGCCGCCGCCGGCCGGCGAGCGCCTGCGGGCGGCGGGGTAGGCCGGCCGCCCGACCGGCGCGCGCTCAGGAGCCGGCGCTGCCTAACCGCACGGCGCCCCGCACGGCGCCAGCGGAGCCTGCTGGCCGGCCCCGGCCTTGCGGGCTGCGGCTGCAGCGGCGTGAGGGGTCGGCCAGGGTCAGGACGCCGCCGGGACGCCGCCGGGACGCCGTCGGGGCGGCCGCGCAAAGCATTGACGGGTTGTTATGCGTCCGCATTGACTGTCGTGAGGTAATGGGAGTGGGGCCGGCAGACCGCGTCATTTCGTTATTTCATTACAAACGTTTATACCGCCGACACTGGCCGGCGTGCCGGTGCCGGCCGCCGTCGGGCTCGTGATGGATCGGCTTCGGTCCTCGCCGCCGCTGCTGCTGGACTCTTTTACCTCTGCTCGCCGGTGCAAGGCCGACGTGCTGGCGGCGCCAGCATAC